>CAUYTI010151165.1:0-19269 GCA_963575145.1 Galago senegalensis
ACCTCCAGGTGGTATTGCCTTTTTCTATTGGTCATTGATTGTTTCTTTCTATTGGTCATTGGTTACTTAGGTTACTTCACACCCCCATTCTTATGGGCCCTCCAGACTTTCTAGTTCAGCAGGCCAGGTTTTCCTCTCACCATCCCCCTTGAAGCCCCTTTCTTAGGGTCCCTTCTCAGAAAGAATGAGGTTCATGCTATAGAGTTACCATGGGTATTCAATGAACTGTCTTCAAAAGCCCATTGTCCCTGAGCCTGGGGAAGAGATGCTTAGAAGGTGGAAGGAAGGAAGGATTCATCTTTGCTAGCCATCTACTTCCAGTACAGCTTTGAATGCAGTGCCCCCCACAGCACTGAGCAGACCTAGGGGAGCCCTGACCCAAACCAGAAAAGGAGGTGGGGAGGCAGAAACTGAAGCCAAGCTCACAGGAGTGAGGACAGTCCCCAAGGGAATTTTTACGTGATTGGAACTTGATCATTTTTCATCACCCAAGGCCTGCTGCTCATGATTTTCTCAAGCCATATGATTCAGGGAGATTGTGCCTGAGTTTTGTTAGGGCCAGAGAAGATTCCTAAGCATTGGAGACTGGAGTGTGGCTCTCAGCTGGTTCAGAGCCAGCCCAGAGTGTGGGTACCTGATGCTTTTGGAATTTGATAGCTGTGTCTAAGACACTGCCTGGTAAAATTCCACAGCCAGTCTTAGTTATTCTTGGATCTGAAAATGAATGGTTGGGCCAACAGTTATGGTGATGGTAATGAGAGAGTCTTTAAATTTGAAAGGTGAGTCCTGAGACCCTTACCCCCCTGGGCCTGCCTTCTCTTAAGGCTGCCCTCTGCTGAGTATGGCATGTGGTTGGGGGAGGGCTGGTGAGCAGAGTCCTGGGCATAGGTGGCAGACCCCAAAGGAGCCACAGAGAGACTCCAGCAGAAGCTGAATCTCTCTCAACTCTGCTCTCCTCATTTACAAGTGAGGGCACTGGACTGGGCAACCTCTAAAATGCCTCCTGATGCTAACCTAACATCTGAGCATGTTGGAATTGACCCACCTCCAGGAGCTAACCTGAGGTTGGCATGGGCAGTGGCAGCAGAAACAAAAGTCTTCAAACCCACAACAGCCTGACTCCAGTTCCCCATCGTCCATCTGCATCAGCCATACTTACCTATAATCCCATAGTCGTCAGTAGCAGCCATGGACAGACAGCATTGTGGGAATGCCCTCACATCCTCTTGGGGGACAGGCCTCATGTGTTAGTACTTGATGGAGGCAGGAAGCAGGCCTCTGAACAGTTAGTCTGGCATAAAACCATTTTTAAAATAGTCAAGCCATATCTGTGGCAATATGCATGGAAACATACAGGAAAGAATTAATCTAAAATGTTAACAGTGTTTCTCTGTAAAGTAATAGGTCTGGTCCCACCTCCCCAATCTCTAACTTAAGTATGTATGATTGCAATTTTGGGATTGGGGGTTTGGAATTGATGGGAGGTATACATAGTGATCCATTTCAGAGCCCCTATCCTCCCAGAAGATCCCAGAAAATCCCCTCATTAGCTGGAGTAAGATTCACCCAGGGATCTTGATTGCAGATTCCAGGGCCCCACTCCCAGAGATTCTGCCTCTGGATCTGGGATGGTGCCTGGAGTCTGCCACTTAGACACTATTCCAGTGACTACCCTTTAGAGGCACATTGGCCTGGAGACTCCTTTCTTGGAGCTGGGTTAACGGAACTGTCAGAGAGATCTAGCTTGGACCTGGCAGGTGAGCTCAACCCCAGCAGGTCATGCTGAGACTCTGACAAGATTGTGTCTCCAGATGGAGGTGGCTCCAGGACAGGGGCAGGACAGGCAGGGAGAAATTGGCAGGCAGAAGGTTTTGTGGGAAATACTCGCAGAGCTGACAGAAGAGCAGGCAGTGCCAGCAGCAACTTGCTGTCCAATTCTCTGCCCATCAAGCTGCCTCTGAGAGGCATGGGCAGGCAGGCTCAGCCCTGTGGGGTCATAGGTTCCCTGTTGGCCCTGAAGAAGTAGGCCCGCAATGCCAACTCTGGTTCTGCCACACACTAGGTATATGATTGCAAGTGAGTTGGGAAATGTTGGGGGTCCTGTTTCTCAGCCTTGGTTTTGTCATGTGTGCAATGTGAGTGATGTCACCAACCTCACAGGCATTTCCTGGGAGAATGTGAGTGATCCAGAGTGGCCAGTCTGTCAGTGTCAGTTCCCTCCACCTCCTTCTTGCTCTTTGGCTGTTTGGGAGGAGGGCAGTGGGAGAGACCTCTTGGCCAGAGGGAAGGCTGTGCCCTGTGCACGGCACTGCCATCTGACTGCCTGCCTTGGTCATTTTCTCAGAAGCTCCTTCACTATAAGGCATAATTTTCCTGGAGGATATTTACTGAGGAGCTTCCCATCCTAGTCTGTCAGTCTCTGACTCTTCAGAGCATTCAGGTAGTCTGAAACCTGCCATTGCTGTTGTCTTTGTGACCAGAAGACCCCCTTGGAATGGTGTCCCTCAGCCTTTCTGTTTAGACTTTGCTTTAACCCCCAAACCTCCTACCTAAACAGCTAGATGGCTCCGCTCTCCTAGGTGGTCCCTTATTTTAATGCGCAATTTCCACCAAGCTGGTTCAGCTCTGCCCCATATTTTAAAAATTTTGCCTTTAACCCTGCTTACAACACAACCACCCAAAGCTGCAAAATGGAGAATCCTATCCCAGCCACTAACTCCAATACCAAGTATTTAGCAAGAGACTTTACGAATAGAAAGTTGTGTTCTTTCATTTCTTCCTCTATTCTGGTCACTCGATGGATTTTTCTTGAGTACGCACTGCTGTAACAATAATTATCATTGGTTGGGTGGACTTCCAGAAGCTCATTGTTTACAGTGCAATGGGCACTGTTAGAGGAAGGTAGCAGGTAAAGAGGGACATTGCCCCCCCCGCCCCGCCTCCCTGTTAATTGCGTAATGATATATTTTTGATGTGAAATCTGCTTCTGTAATTCCTAGCTTAACCATCCTTTCCCTACCTAGAGGAGAAAAGAATGGAGAATGGAGATTTTGGAAACCCCATCCTAGGCAGAGGCTGAGACTGGCTTGGCATGGCTTGGTCACGGAGCAGGGTTTGCACAGTTATAGACTGCCATCTTCCTTTTCAGCTTAAACAGAAAAACAAAGTTCCAGGCAAACATAAGGACGCTTTTTGGTTCCTTTTCCCTCCTTCATGCAGCACGTGGCTGTTTATCTGACAGAAACAGGTTTGCCCAGTGGAGCATTTATTTGGTTTCTTTGGCTGATCATGGGAACACACCTGCCACTTTGCCACTTCCTGAAAATCAAGCAGTTTCTTAGAAAAGGGACACATTCCTTAGAACACTGTGTGGTTTGGGGGTGAGATATGGTTTCTTGGATTTTTATGATTAAACGCATCTGCAAAAACATTAAGCCACAAGATAAAAATACACTGACTGTCCCTTATGAGAAAATGGACTGTCCTTAGGATAAGGGGGCTGGTCATTTACGTTTTTATGCTGGGCTTTGTTAGGTTTCCAAGGTTTTGTTTGCTTCTTTTCCTGTTTCTCATCAAGTCTCTTGTGCTCTGAACACTTCCTAGCCAGACATCAGTAGAGTTTACTACCGTGAAACTTCTTATTAACCCAAATAATTTTGAGTAAATTTATAAGAAAAAGGCAAATCATGAAACAAATTTTCTTAGACCCTAATTTTTAGTACCCCAGTTTCAGAGCATGTCCTGGGCTTAGTAGATGGTCATTCTCAATTCTTATACTTACTTACATCTGATACTCTCTCCAGTAAGAACCAATCAATATGGCAGATAGCTAGGAGATAGTCCCTAATGTGTCTATAAATAAGTTGAACTGGATTTATTCTTAGTATACTACATTTACTAAGGCAGGAAAGGGGACTGAGAACATTTTGGAAAGTTTTTCAGATGAATATTTGGAACTGATTACATATGTATTTACCAGAAAATTTAAATAATCAGCATATCCTGTTTCCAGAACTTTCTATAATAAGGTTTTCTTATAGGAAGAGATAGTGGAGCAGGAGATAAGAATGTGAAATTGTGGAGTCAGATTGGCCCCAACTGTGGCTCTTTGCCCCAGAGACTTGGCCTTTCCCTTCTCATTCCTCATCTTCCAAATGGGTGCCCGGCTGAGACCCACCTCTGACAGTTACTGTGAAGAGTAAATAAAATAATGCACGGAAGGTGCAAAGCATAGAAGTATTTGTCCCTGGCTCACATTAGATGGGGCTCAAAGACACTGGGTCTTCATTTCTGTCATGATCATCATTGCTGCCATCACCACCACAAACCGTGCCCTGCGTGTCAAGGCCTTTACCACAGCCAGCTCCATTCTCCAGTGGGGCCTTACAGTGGTGGGAGGAACTTACGTGGTGGGATGCTGCAATTCAGTATGTCTGGGAAGCAAGGCTGGAACAACCGGACAAGTTCTGGAGTTTTCCGCAAGCACTTCAAGAAATAGTTTATTGGCTTTTATGCCTGAGTTTGGTTATCAAGAAATTTAGGCCAGTGCTATTGCCCTAGCACCAGAGAATGTAACATTGGCTGCTTTCACGACCTTCTGAAGTCTATTGGTTTTGACATCCGATCTGAGATGAGAGACACTTGGGCTAGACTGGTGAAGGTTTCCTCTGAAACCTTCTGATTTGAGATGGGGTCTGAAAGCAGCACGGGGAGAGCAAGGAGGCCACACATCAGTCATGTTTCCCTTTTCAGATGACCAGGCATGTCTGGAGACCTTGAAAACTGATCTTGAAATCCAGGACTTGGTCTGTTCGGCTCATTTTTTTTTTTTAAATTACTATTATGAAAATAGAATCTCTCAAGGGCTAAAGTCTCCTCTCTTCTTCCTTCTCCTTGTCTAAGCAAACCCTGCTTTCCCTGAGATAATTTCACGGACTCAGTAAATATGTACTCACATGTGCAGTTTATCTAGAGTGATTGCTGTGTGTTTGCAGAGTCGCTACTGCATTGAAGCGGGCAGAGACACCCATGTCATCATGCTGACCTGATCGCTGGTCTGGGTAGCAGTGCTCAGACTCTGCTAACCACAGTTAGACTACCCAGGTTCAAATTCTAGCTCTACTGCTTATTAATTGGGTGATCCTGGGCAAGTTAATGAACCTCTTTGGACCTCACTCTCATGACCTGTAAAATGTCAGAGGGCTGTGGTGAGGTCTAAAGGTGACTCTGTAAGGCACTTAGAACTGGACCAGACACATAGCTGGCACAACTCCATGTGAGTGTTTGATTGTTGTTAGCCTACCTTTTTCTCCTAGTAACGACTTAGGCTGTGAACTTCTCTAGTTTTTCTGAAAAGTGAATAAAAAGCTCAGATATTGTTAGATACAAGATATAAGAAGAGGGCAGTGCCTATAGCTCAAAGGAGTAGGGCTCTGGCCTTATATGCCAGAGGTGCTGGGTTCAAGCCAGCCCCGGCCCAAAAAACTGCCAAAAAAAAAAAAAAAGATATAAGAAGAGGAAATAGAAGCAAAAGTTTTGCACTGTGGTACCTCTTCGTCTGAAGTACATAAAATCCGTGGAATTCACTTGTGGGGGAGACCAGAGTCAGAGAAGGTAGAGGTGGGCTGGGGGGACAGAGAAAGGGCTGTTCACTGGAGGCCTGGGAATGAAGGGGGTTATTGCTAGACCAGCGTGTTCCTGCTTAATTTCAGGTACGCTGTGAAGTGCTCCAGAATATGTTAAAGCAAAATTAGTTCAAATTCACTTCTTTAATTAAGAAACTCACGGTATTTTCAGGAAGAGGGTAAGCGAAGGTCGTTTGAAACCTAAAAGCTTGAAGGTATTGAGTGTGGGGGAAAGTGGAATCTGTGTGTTGTGCTCCACAGAGGATAAGTGCCTTGTTTGAGATTGCTGTGGCAAATGGCTCATCCTGTCCACTTGGGAAGTGCTAACTTCTGAGAGGAGACTTCCTCTAGGAAGAGAACCTTAGGCTCCTGCAACAGACCATGTAAGCAGGTGCAACTGCAAATTAATCCCACAGTGTGCTTTCTCCAACGGGAAGACCTGAGAGTAGGCAGGGGCTGAGTGTCTTCACCTCTGATTTCTAGGAAGGGCTCAAGAAATACCTGTTTTACACATGGATTATAAATCTGGCACAATCTGGGAAGTAAAACTTAAAAACTAGACAAGCACTCACTGATAGAGACATTCCCAAGCTCAGAAGGGGTGACTTCACGCCCTTCCTCTCCCCTTGCCTCTTATTCTTGAGCATAAGCTGAGTACAAGGTACTCCTGCGATTACCTGGCCTTGTTGATGGAATAGGAAAGTTAAGAGTAAGAGGCAGGAAATGGGGAGGGAAGGGAGGAAAGGAGGAAAGCAGGAAGGGAGGGAGGAGTCTTCTGTGCATGCAGTGTGGCTAGGTCAGTGCTTCTACCTCTGCTTTTTAAAATTTAGACCCTGTGTTGTGTGTGCATGGCAGGCGGGGAGGATGTTTTCTTTTCTTACCCTTTTCTCACCATCAATTTATACTTAAACCTTGCAAAGGTGGTTGTAGACTAGGACAATGTAACCAAATATCATACCAGATTTATGCTAATGAAATGATTGTTCAGATATAATCTCACCCTTTTTTTTTGTGAAATGATTTCTTTCTGAGCCTTGGGGGTTTGATTTTATTGAAACACAGCAGGACCCTGATATAGTTTTGGAGAGAATTTTTGAAGATGAACCCCTAGAGAATAGAACGTCCTTAGTATCAGGAGTGAAGGCCATGGTTTCGTGTGTCTTGGAGCAAAGTTTTGCAAATTACTTGCTCTGTGGGGGCAGAGACCTAAATTCTCCTAAGTGCCAACTCATGGTGCTTAATTCATATTTGTGGATTGCTAGATGTGCAATTAATTAATAAACACTCTTAGTTGCATGGTTCCACAGAAACTTGCTAGGATACCCTGGTGTATTTTACAAATGCAATTAGGCTTTGTGGGAGTTGTGAAATTATATATGTATGTATATTCATTTAAATCTCAACTGCAAGAATAATTTTTCTGGATCTGTCTTTAATTTATGGTTTCATCTTGTCTCTGTAGCAGTGCTATTTCTTTGTAAGGATAGTGCAGGACCAATTCAGAAATCATGTAATTTTGCTGACTCTGTAGTCAGAAAATACGTTGATTTAGTTTCCAGATTCTAGATAATGAACAACATTAGAAAGATGCAAAGAATCTCATTCATTTTCCCACCTTTTATTCTTAGCCTTAATAATATCTACTTAATAATATTATATGATATGGATCCCTTGAACATGAACTTGCACCATTATCTATGTAACACATATAAACTTTACTTTCATCTCTCATAGCTGATTAAGAATTTGCACATTTGGGGTCTGGGGTGTGTGATATTGTTGTGGGGTGGGAAGAATGGTTCTAAGCCTGAGAATGTAGAAATACACTTGGTAAAGAGCTTGAAATCAATGGAATTGACTCTGCAAATAGAATGCGAGAATTCATTCCCAAGTATGCTTTTGCATCTTCAAATAGCCTTCTATTGAAGGGAAATAGAATTATGTTAAAATTGCTTGAACCAGGGTGTGAAAGCCTTTGAGGAAGAATGGTGTTTTTGTGCAAGCCCAATCTCAGAAATATCACAGCTTAGAAAGCTGGTCCTGCCTCCTGGCAGAGCAAAGGCCTGAGGAACAGTCTCAAGGAGAGGGGGGACTTGCCCTGTCAGGCACCTAAACCCTCCCAGGAAGGAATCCCCTCTGTGCAGAGTTGGTAGGGGTCTATCCCTCGATGTATTCACTCAGCTCTCTTCTGGGGAGGAGTTTGAATGTTCTGAGAAGGGGAGAATTTTGTCTGAAGACCTAAATTAAAGTGTTCTCCTGGGTGATGTAGAACATTATTAACCAAAAAAGAAAGAAGTGTTTTAGTAGCTATTAGTTGTGTGTTCACCGGATTCAACAGGACCACAGTAACCTCTCTCAGTGGGCGTGACCTTCCCACTTTTCTGATGAGGAAAACCAAAGCTCTGGGGGGTTAGGGATGCCTGGGGAGGACAATGCAGAGCTTTGAACCCAGGTCTGTAGAACCTGCTGCGTTTTCTGTTTGGTGTTTCTGAGCTGCACAGCACATAATTTCTGTAATGTGCTCATCTCATCAAAACTGATTAAGTAGTAGGAAAAGACATATTTCAGAACATTTCCATCCTACATGGACACATTTTGTCAGGCTTAGTGCCTAACTATCCAGAAAATTGGGTTGACCAGAGTGGGATGGTTTTCCAAGGGCTGAATTTTGGCTTTGTGTTTAGGAGTGGCCAGATAACATTGAAAGAGATTATCCTGTGAGATAAAATTGTAAAGAGAAAAGAGTCCTGCCTGGGGATTTAGGAGAACTGAATTTATTTATCTTTTTCTTAAGTTTTAGAGATGAGGTCTCACTATGTTGCTGAGGGTAGTCTCAGACTTCTGGCCTCAAGTGATCCTCCTACCTCAGCCTCCTGAGTAGCTGGGATTATAGGTAAGAGCCATCTCATTAGACTATGGGCTTCATAATAATAATAATAGCAATAATATAATATCAACCAATAATATAGCACTAAAGTTTGTCAAGCATTATCTTTGTGTCAGATACTATTTTATAAACTTTGTAAGTATTGATTTAATTCTAATAAAATCCTCTGAAGCAGGTTCTTTTATTATTCTTATCTTACACATGAGAAATCTGAGGCACAGAGAGGTTAAGTAACCTGCTCAGAGTTCAGCTAACCTGCTCAGCTACCAAACAGCAGACCTGGGGCCTTGAACCGGGGCCCCAGGGTCTGACTGCAGAACCGACCTCTCTTTTGTCACTCTCTTCATTGATCTCATCACTTCTCTGGGCCCCAGTACTGTAACCCTTACAACATTGCTTAACTTGGGATATCATAGACTCATGAAATTTCAAAAACACTTTTGAAAAAGAATTACACAGATTGTCATTTAAAAATTTTCGATGAATACCATTTATTCTTACTATCATTTCATAAAGGGAAGGACCATCTTAACACCCCACTTTCAACAAAGTGGGAAGGACACAACCTCAGATTATAAAGTAATCCTTCCTGAGAAAGGAGAGTTGTCCACTTTTTTGGAATGTGTATCCAGTTGTTCATTTGGCAAATGAGCCTTGAGTACCTGTCATATATCAGATGGACAGTAAGACAAATCTAGTTCCTATCCATGTGGAACTTGCATTGTGGTAGAGGAGACAGTCATTTAGAAAGTAAATAAAGGCCAGATGTGGTGGCTCACACCAAAAATTCCAGCACTTTGGGAGGCTGAGGAGGGATGATTACCTGAGGCCAGGAGTTAGGAGACAGGCCTGGGCAACATGGAAAGACCCTGATCTATGAAGAAAAAAAAAAAAGGAAAAATTAGCTGGGCATTGTGGTGCATACCTATAGTCCCAGATACTTGGTATGCTGAGGCAAGAGGATTGCTTGAGCCTAGGAGTTTGATTACATGAGCTGTGATGATGCCAATGCACTCTAGCCTGGGCAACGGATCAAGACCCTATCTCCAAAAAAAAAAAAAAAAAAGAAAAGAAAAAAGTAAACATACATTGCATAATAGATTTGTTAAGTGCTTGGAAAGAAATGAGCACAGCCCAGTGATAGAGAATAAAAAGGGGGGAAGGAGTGTGCAATGGTCAGGAAAGGCTCTTTGTTCTTAGTGGTAGGACAGCCTATAGCAGGAGTGGGGCCAAGCCCTGGGCTTAACAGGAGCAGGCTCCAAGATAGGGGAGAGCCTTGGGGAATGAGGAAGGGAAAGAAACTCCTAAGGCTTCTGGAGTGAGTGCGCTGCAGCTCAGAGCCCAGAGGAGGCTGCAGAGGGACAGGACTGTGCAGTACGGCTTCAAAAGTCAGAGAGGAGCTTGGATTTTACTAGCAGTGCAAGGGGAAACCGCTGTGAGGTTCTGAGCCAGGGTGTCACAGGATCTGATTTATATTTCATGGGATAACTTTGTATGCTGCTTGGGAGGGCTGATAAAGAGGGGCTAGGAGGGAAGCCAGGAGCAATTCAGGCCAGAGAGGCAGGGGTTAGGATAAGGATGGGGTGGGGAGTGAATCCTAGGAGTCAGCACTCACTCTAGGAAACAGCATTCTCAAATTAGGGTGTGTTCAGGAACCAGTGACAGAAGCAGGGCTGAGGACAGGGGGGTCACTGGAACGCCTGCAGCACAACCTTCGTGGTAGCCCAGGCCAGGCCAGTGTTCTGGCTCTCCTCACTGTGGGGGATGAATTTCTTGACCTCTTCTCCACTCCAGCCCTTCCTATGATCTTCGGCACCACTGTACTGACCACGAACCAGGCTCCAAGGTTGCCCATTGAAGCCGTCCTTCTAGACGAGCCCTGGGCAAGGGTGGAAGGCAGGTCTGGTGGGAGACAGGATGCGGCCGGCACCAAGCCCAGCCCCAGGTTTGTGTTAGGCAGCTGGGAGGACGCAAGCCCTTTTCCTGAGGTGGAAACACTGGGTGGTGAAGGTGGCCTGGGGTCAGAGGGGAGAGTTCCTGCCTCGTGGACTGGCACTTTGGGGATCGCTGACTGAGTCCCTGGAGGGCCTGTCTTTTCATCAGAATCACTGTGGGACCGTGACCTCCATGGTCCCTTCCAGCTGTTTTCTAATGGGATCCTATTGAGGGCTTTCTGAGTATCTCTCCAAGTGGAGTCTCTCCGCATCCTCTGGAATCCAGCCCTCTTTACCTGCTTGCAACAAGCCCCTGTGAAAAACGAAAGAGTAAGAACACAGCAAATCTAAATTTATGTAATTTCAACTCAGTGTCTTAGGAAGTATTTAAAAAATTACTTCTGAAACAACATAGGTAGGTGATCATTTTGTAAACAGTTTTTTTTTGTAGTTTTGATACTTTTTACGTGACATGACATAAATAATGTGTTTCCTGGCTTTAGTTGAGGACAGTGAATGTGGGCTAGGACCCCTGCATTCTAAAGAGAGGTGCTGGGCTCTTGGCTCCTGGGTGAGCTGGGTCCATGTCCCCTGGGTCTGATGGTCCTTCCAAGTCCTGACCCTCCTTGAAAAGTCTGCTGTCTGGTCAGGAATGCCCCGAAGAGGAGCCCTGAAGGGGACTGCAAATCCACTGATGGTGGGGCAGAGGTGGTGGTTTTCCTGTGGGTGAAGTGAGCTCCTAGGGAGGTATTGGCTAGAGTTGTCCTGAAAGGACCCTACATGGAGACCTGCCTGCCAGTTTCTTCAGCAAAGAGGCTCTAGCATTCATTCAGATGCACTTGGTTTCCTTCCCTACTCTGGTTTCCTCTCTTATTTTTATTTTTTTTTATTGAGGGCCCAAAGAATTAGGTTGCAGTGTTTGCATTTGTTAGGTAAAGTCCCTCTTATAATTGTGTCTTGCCCCCAAGAGGTGTGCCATAACACTATGCCCAGTAAGTGGGGACACCCCATCCACCTTCCTCCTACCCTCTCCTCTACCCTCGTTCCCCTGCCCCCACCTTGGATTGATTTGAGTTTTTCTCTTACATGGGTGTGTTTAGATTGTCTACCGGCTTCATGTTAGAATCGAGTAAACTGGATTCTTGCTTCTCCATTCTTGTGATACTTTACTAAGATGAATGTGTTCCACCTCCATCCAGGTTAATACAAAAGATGTAAGCTCTTCATCTCTTTTATGGCTGAATAGTATTCCATGGTATACATATACCACAGTTTATTAATCCATTCCTGGGTTGGTGGGCATTTAGGCTGTTTTCCTATTTTTGCAATTGTAAATTGAAAAAAGAGCAAACAATTCCATTTATCACTGGGCAAGAGATATGAACAGAACCTTCTCTGATGAAGACAGAAGAATAGCTAACAAACATTTGAAAAAATGCTCATCATCCTTGATCATGAGAGAAATACAAATCAAAACCACCCTGAGATATCATCTAACCCAGTGAAGTGAGAATGGCCCACATCACAAAGTCTCAAAGCTAGTGATGCTGGCAAGGATGTGGAGAGAAGGGAACACTTTCATACTGTATGAATGCATACTGTATTAGTTTGGTCGGACTGCAAACTAATACAGCTTCTTTGGAAATAAGTATGGAGAATCTTTTAAAAACTCAAATTACACTTCCCATTGGATCTTGCAATCCCATTACTAGGCATCTACCCAGAAGAAAAAAATTCATTTTATCATAAAGACATTTGCACTAGACTGTTTATCACAGCTCCTCTTTTATTTTTAAACTCTAACAAGTACTCTAAGAGTGAATCAATTAATAATTTCTATTACTTAGGATAAATCTGGAGTTTTCTTATAAAGTTGAATATACACAACATGTGACCCAGCAATTTCACTCCTAAGTATTTGCCTAAGAGAAAGAACACAAATGTTGACAAGAAGATGTTTGTAGATGTTCATAACAGCTTTATCCATAACAGCCCAAACTAGAAGCAACCCAGAATGCCCATCAATTAGGAAAGGGGCAAGTAACTCACAGTCCATCTACATAATGCAGTACTACTCAGCAACAAAAAGGAACGAACTGCTGCCACATTTAAACCAGGCACGAAGGAGGCTGCATATAAGAGAGGATATAGTGAATAATTCTACATGGATCATTACGAAAGTTTTGAGATAACACAAAATCAAGAAGCATAAAATCTGAGCAGGTGGAAACAAATGAAGCCCTCCCAGCAACAGTGATGAGCTGAGCAAGTTGAAACTTGTACAGGTGAATCAGAAAGGATGCTGTGGACTGTGTTTCTTGAAAGTGAAATAATGGACTATAATGTGGTGACCTGCATATTTATATGAAATCCTAGAGTAGGCAAAACTCATCTATGAGGAGGAAGTGAAAACTGCTGTTGCTGTGGGCTGGGTAATGGGCGGTAAGAGCAAGGCCTGACCGGAAGGAGTGCAAGAGAACTCTCCAGCATTATGGGAGTTTCTGTATCTTGATTGGGGTAGTGGGTACCTGGATATATGCATTCATCAAAAACATCCCACTAGGGACTTGAAGTGTTTGCATTTTACTGCAAATAAATGAAGCCTCGATAAAGTTTAATTTTATAAAAGGAACCAACAAATATAAAACAAAAGCTGTCTTTAAGATATTACTCAGTATGAAGAGATTTTTTTTTTGTTGATGGTCTTGGTCTCATGAATTTGGCCGAGGTTTTGCGTTATTACCAGCTATAGATTTTGAGCTTCTTGAGGTAGCTCTCCTCTTGTCTTGTTATCAGTGGCTCCTGTTAACTCATGGAAGGCTGTTCTGGGAAGTCGTTGATAAGACTGTTATTTGTATTGACTCAGTTGTCAAATAACACACAGATTCCCAGTGTTGTCTCTAGATTGTGATATTATCCCACTATCTGGTTATTTTAGCAGATCAACCTGATTCCAGCCTCTGTGGAAATATGTTCCTCTTGTGATTCATTATCAAGAGAATTCTGCACCACTTTCCATTGTTCGTTAAATGTTTAAAGATCTCAGAGATAATTATATACAATTAATTTCAATTCATTAAGAAGTTCCTCTTCGCTACTGCGCTTTATTCTTCCACGGGTTAGTACATGCATCAAACAATAGATGTATACTATGTATGTAATGTGTTAGAATGTGCACTTTTTTTAGCTTTAAATCATAGGCATTGTAAATTAATGGCCTTTCTAAAGTTTTTGTTTGTTTGTTTTTATTAAATCATAATTGTGTACATTGATGCATCTATGGGGTTCAGTGTACTGATTTGATATACAATATGAAATGCTTACATTGAACTGATTGAAACATCCATTATAATTATATTCTTTTCTTAATAGTTTTGAAATGAACCATTGCATCATGCACATTAGGTGAGGTCCCCAAGCTTCTCAGTGTTCTGGTTACTGTGGGGTGTACAACTAACTCCTTGACTAAAGACCTGGAGAAGCCTTGAGAGATCATTTGGCTGGCCCTTAATTCCAGATGGGTAAGTCGTGGTCACCTTTTAGGTAAAGCAGTGAGTCCGGGATAGGTAACCCATCCATCCACCTGCCTCTGAGTACTTGATTTCCTAATAGGAAATCTTAGAGATTTGATCCGAGTGGTTTGTGAACTTAGTGAAAATATTAACTTGCTGACATAAACAAGCTACTGTTAAGATGGCAAAGCTGGCTCAGTGCCTGTGGCTCAGCGAGTAGGGTGCCAGCCACATATGCTGAAGCTGGTGGGTTTGAGCCTGGCTCAGGCCTGCTAAACAACAATGACAACTGCACCCCCAAAATAGCCAGATGTTGTGGCGGGTGCTTATAGTCCCAGCTACTTGGAAGGCTGAGGCAAGAGAATTGCTTAATCCTGGGTGTTTGAGGTTGCTGTGAGCTGTGACAGTACAGCACTCTATGGAGGGTGACATAGTGAGACTCTGTCTCAAAAAAAAAAAAAAGAAGAAGAAGAAGAAGAAAGGTAGCAAAGCTGTGTTGCTGATTTGTATACATACTTTGAGTAATTGTACTGCTTCTTATCTGAGATCTAATACACTAAACTATTGATTTGAAATTGGACATGTCATATTTAATGACTTAAATAGATCAATTTGTTGGTTTTAAACCATCTGTTCTCCCTCTTCCAGAAAATAAAAACAACTAACCATTTAGTGAGTTGGTAGCATGCGCCAGGCACTGTTGTAAGCAGTTCATATATGCAAACCCATTTAGTTACTAATGAAATCTTTGGAAGTTGATAATTTTAGTATTTCAATTTACAGATTTGGAAATTAAGTAGCTAAGTAGCATGCTGAAAGTCACACATGTGGTCAGTGGTGGGGTCAAGATCCCAACCCAGGCAATCTGGCTCCACCTACCCTCCCCTTAACCACTACCCTCTCTTGCTTTTGCTGATCCTAGGATAACACCTACAGACTCAGGCCTCTAGTCTGTGCCAGGAGGCTGCACTCAGGGGAGCAGCTTACTTCTTTATATCTTATTATTTTCCTTTATTAATAAATTTATTTTATTATGTTTAAAAGTTCTATTGGTTGTGATATTAGTCATCACTGTGTAAGGTAGACATCAAGGTGCATTTGGGAATTTTGGAATATGAATGGAGCTTTTGAATGCTTTGGTTCATTCATTTGTACTTTCATTCAGGCAATGACAGAATACCTATGATGTTGTTATGCCCCGGTGTCAGGTGCTAGGGATGAAATGACAAATCAGATACAATCTCTGTCCTTTTGGAATTAGCAATCTGGAGAGGGATATGGAAAATAAATCAGAGTATTGTGCATGCCATTTTTTAATTATAAAATTGAAAAGAAAGGCTAATAAGGAGAATTTGACTCAGAGTAGGAGCTTTGTGATCACTTGATTAGTTAATGAGTCATGGGGAAGCTTCTTTGGAGATGTGATATTTCAGCTAAGGTCTGAGGCATGAACAGAGGCCATCTAGGTGAGAATGATGGGGTGATAAGGAAATTCAGTGGAGAGAAAGGAACACTTTTGCACTGTTGGTGGGACTGCAAACTAATACAGCCTCTTTGGAAAGAAGTATGGAGAATCCTCAAAGAACTCAAAATAGATCTTCCATTTGATCCAGCAATCTCACTACAAGGCATCTACCCAGAAGAAAAAAAATCATTTTATTATAAGGACATTTGTACTAGATTTTTTATCACAGCTTAATTTATAATCGCCAAGATGTGGAAACAACCTAAATGTCCATCAACCCAGGAATGGATTAATAAACTGTGTTATATGTGTACCATGGACTACTATTCAGCCATAAAAAGGTGGGGACTTTACACCTTTTGTAGTAGCCTGGAAGGAATTGAAATACATTCTTCTTAGTAAAGTATCACAAGAATGGGAAAGCAAGAATCCAATGTACTCAAGCCAGTAGATGGTCTAATACACACCAATGTAAGTGAAAAGCTCAATTCAAGTCAAGTTTGGGGGAGGGAGAAAGAGACAAGGGGAGGGGATGGATGTGCTCTCTCTTAATGGGCACAATGTAAGGGTATATGGCACAGCTCTTGGGTGCAGGACATAACTACAATAGGGAGTCTACCTAACAAACGCAAACATTGTAACCTAATTGTTGTATTAGATTAACATCACGTTATCTTAGAGAAAAAAAAAGAAAAGGAAATTAGGCAGGTGAGTGGATGGGTTACCTACTTCAACTCCCAGGTGTACTGCTTTACCTGTAGAGGTGATACCACCTTATCAATCTGAATTACTGCAAAACTTTCCCTTCTTGGAGTTGCAGAGATGCTTACTTTGGGACATCAGCAATTGCAGGTCCTTGTGTCAGGACTCATGCTTGGGAAAAGGCTTCCCCTCTTGTAGTCAAACATGTCTGCTTCATTTCAGGACTATTTAGACATTGTTTAGGGCAGCGGTGGGGAACCTGTGTCCTTTTAGGTCTATAAGTACAACCTTTTCACTGAATCCAAATTTTACAGAAAAAATTCTTTTATTTTCATTAATACATTTTTGTTCATCTTTTATAGTTTTAGTTTAAAAGTGAACATATTTTAAAATATAGAATAAAATAAGTTTCAATGACAGAATCCTCCCAGATTGACCAGCACAATTAGAACATTAGTAAGCCTTAGGGGCTAGATTGACGGCTGCTTCGCTCATGATTTAGTATTAACTTCCCCTGCCTGGTTGGCACCACTACTACATGAGGCTGGTTGGTGAGAGTTTATGGGGCTCCAGTATGCCAGTCTGTTACCAGCTTCTGACAACCATGCACTGTGTTTCTGTTTGAAGTAGAATTTGTGAAAGTTGTACAGCTCAACGGTATTTTTTAATTCTGTCTGCTTACCAGCCCATCATGTTGAAGAAGACTGAGAGAACACTGAAAGGAAGTAAACAGTTTTTTTAATGAGGGTTGGAAATTGCAGTATTATCTTGTTTCTGCTAACAATAAGATGATTTGTTTGCTTTGCAATACTGTGGTATCAACATTAAAGAAATCCAGTGCTCATCAGCAATATAACACTCATAAGAACCACAGATATTTTAAATCAGAGGGAGAGGCACAAGAGGTTGCGTTGCAGAAATTAAAAGATAAAAAGCAAACACAAAGACAATTACTAAAAATACCAAAAAGACCTGGAAATAATGCCACCAAAGCAACTTATATATTCGGAGGAGGGGAAGGGAAGCCATTCAGTGGTGAAAGAATGCATTGTAGAAGTTGTAGAATGCTTTGGACCCTGATAACGTTCCAAAGTACAAACGATTGCCTTTTTCAAGGAGAACCATAATTGACTGGCAGCATGAATTCATCTTCAACTTCACAAAACAACTTTGTGCAATACTTTAAAAGGAAAACATACAGAGCAGGCATCCTCAAAATATTGCCCGTGAACTACATGCAGCCCACCTAGGACATTTATCCTGCCTGCCTGGTGTTTTTGCCACCGCTGCCTATCCTGCTTAGCAGCCACTTCATCCAGGGGCCCACGGTCCAGCCCTCCACCAGTCTGAGGGACAGTGAACTGGCCCCTGTTTAAAAAGTTTGAGGACCCCTGATATAGAGGGTGCCAAAATATATGTACACATTTTAAGAAAGGAAAAAATTGTATTAAAATTGTAATACTTATATACTGATAACAAAAGATGAGTACAAGTCACGTTTGAGCACCTCATTTTTCTTGGTACCCTCTGTTTATTATTCAGCTGCTTTGGATGAATCAACTGATATTACTGACTCTGTGCAGGTTTTATGCTTCATTCAGATTATAATAAAAGATTTTCTTTGCTATGAAGAGTTACTTTGCCCAAAGATATCTTGGGGAATGGTTATCTTCAACAACTTTCAAAATGAATGTCGTGAAGTTGGACTGAATTTGGTAAATTTGGTGAGTGTATGTACAGACAGTGCACCTTCCATGGCAGGAAAACATGAAGGGTTTATTGAACATATAAAAAAGTATTACCAGATTCAGATGCACTCATTTTTTTTCATTGTATCTTGCATTGGCAAAATCTTTGTGCTATAGCTACTATTTTAAGTGACATTTTGCAACAAGTGCAAATCTTGCTAAGCATATTTATGCAAATGCAACACAGGCTTGGTCAGTTTCCTAACACGCTAGAGTTGAAAGATGAAGCATTCAGTGTGAATTTGCAGTATCATTCTAAAATGTTTTGGCTATCACAGGGATGGGTGTTAGCCAAAATTTTATCTCTGTGAGAAAAGATAGTTAAATTTTGTGAAGGACAGAATCAGTAGTGTGAATTGTTGAAAGAAAATTTCTATTGGAATATAGCATTTCTGTGTGATTTGTCAAATCAAAACAACTTGAATAATTTTCTGCAGGGTAAAACTAAGTCTATATTTGGCAAAAAAAAAAAAGTCCAAGCATTTCAAAAAAAGCTATATTTTTCAAAACTCTTTTTATTTAAAAGGAAATCTCACATGAATGTTTCCCCCAGTTAGCAAAGGTCACTGATGAGCAAGATGATATAGGCCAGTGGTTTTCAACCTTCCTAATGCCATGGCCCCTTAATACAGTTCCTGTGGGTCTCATTTCAAGAATATGCACCCATTATAGACCTATTAATTGGAGAATACAATGAAAGGTTCACTAACTTTGAGAATCATGACATCACACTCAAATTAGCATTCCAGCCTCACCCAGTTGATATTACAAACGCACCTAAAGAACTACAGATGGAATTGATTGAGCTCTTAGTAGATGACATTTTAAAGTCATCATTTGATGCTAAGAAAGATCCAATTGAAATATGGGGAAATGTAGTACAATACTCACACCTTCCACAACATACCTGAAAAATGCTTTCTTGTTTTTCAACCACTTATTGCCACAAATCTGTATTCTCCTACCTAACCCAAATCAGATGCCCTTAAGGTCACAAATGACCAATATCCATCTAGAGGATCGACTGAAACTGTAGACCCCCCAGGCTGCAACCAAATATTCAAATGCTTTCTAACAAAAAGCAGACACAACAAAGTCATTAAGAAGTTAGTTTAAGGCTTGAGTGGTGGCTCATGCCTGTTGTCCCAGCGCTGTTGGAGGCCAACGCCTGTGGATCGCCTGAACTCAGCTGAGTTGGAGACCAGCAGAAGATCAGCATGAGCTGGAGTGAGCCAGAGTGAGATCCCATCTCTACAACAACAACAACAACAACAACAAAAAAAAGAACAGCCAGACCTTGTGATCCCAGCTACATGGGGGGCAAGAGAATCACTACAGGAGGAAGAAGTAAAAAAAAAAAAAATCTACTTGATAATCATTTCACTGGGCTCCTTTGT
>CAUYTI010151167.1:0-13937 GCA_963575145.1 Galago senegalensis
GCCGGTCTTCTTTGGAGAAATTTCTATTCAAGTCTCTTGCCCATCCTGAGATGGGGTCACTCGTTTTCTTCTTGCTAATACGTTTAAGTTCTCTATGGATTCTGGTTATTAAACCTTTGTCGGAGACATAACCTGCGAAAACCCCTACTTTCTTCTAATGGAGGTTTTATAGTTGTCATTTGTACTGTTCGTTATTTTCAATATTTAGGAAATGTAGGATTCACACATGCTAGAATCAAATAAAACACTAAAAATTGGTATTAGCAATACACTTTCAAAAGTGATTTAAATGAAAATATACCTTTATAAGTGACATTTAAAGATATGAAATCTAGAAAAAATGTTATCACCAAAGAAAGTCTTGTTAAATTCCACAAGCATTTAACTAACTGTGAAGGAAACAATGAAAAATGCAGAAGATAGAAAAAAGAATAAAACACAATAGCTTTAGTAAATAATTTTTAAGAGAGATAAGACTTGTACACATCCTGAGATGTAATCTATCTTGACAGTGAATTAGGTAAGTCTAATAAGAGCTACCCATTATTATGGGTATTCAAAGATGAAAGCTATGTTCTCCATTCCCAAGGCACTGACGACTACTGAAATGTTTCTTTTCCCACCCAGATGAAACTACACATACAAAATGTGTATATAACTACTCAAGGCATGCTTGTGGGAATATGAGATTCAGTGGGGTCTATAATTACAATAATTTACTATACATGGTATTAATTGAGTAGGTTTATATACATATATCTAGAATAATCCCCAAAGAGGAGGACTACCAAGGAATCTGCCTTCATTCTGTCTTACTCCACATTTGTGTTAATAATTTAGACAAAGGCATTGAAATATGATTGCAATTTTAACAATGACAAAACCATGATGAATAAAATAAAGCCCAAAGATGACTTTGGCAGTTTGCATTACTTGGTTAAAACCAATAAAATACAACTTATCAATATTAAATGCAAAATCCTAAATTTATTCTATATTAATAAAATACCCACCCTATTCTGGGTATGTCACATGAATAAGAATATAGTCTCCTATGACTGATTTTTCACCTGGAATTATGCTTTCTGTTACAAGATGTATAAGGGAAATATCAATTCTTCAGACAGCACAAGTCTAGAATCAGGAGAGCGTAGTCTTCAGATTTCTAAATAGTTGTGTTCTAATCCTGGATATATTTTTTTCTTAGCTGCTTTAGTTTTGTTTTGAGCAAAATGAAGACAACGATACTTACTATGAGTTGAGATAATCCATAGAAAGTGCCTAATATCACATAAAATTTGATTCTTCTCCCTCATCTATACCTATGACATCTCACTACCTTATTTGATATACTTTTGTTTTCAGTAAGACAGCAGCATTCATTTCCTTTGGAGCATCCAGAATAATGGGCCACATATCCCAGTTTGCTAAGGATTCTTGGTTTACGAATGCCCTCCCAGCATAATTATTAACAGCATCCCATTTTAGTTCTAAAAGAATTCCAGTAAATACATCATAGCATACTGTGACCTAGAACTTTCTCAGAGCTTTCCTTAGGGCATCTTTCAGTTCCTTGTTTCTCATACTATAGATCAAAGGGTTTAAAACGGGGGTGATAAAAGTGTAGACCACGGACACCACCTGGCCCATCTCAGGAGAGTAGCTAGAACTAGGGGACAAATAAATAAAGCTGGTGCAGCTGTACTGCAGGAGGACCACCAGGACATGAGAGGAGCAGGTATTGAAGGCTCTGCTGCGCCCTTCTGCAGACCGGATGCGTATGATGGCTGCCACAATGAAGACATAGGAGGTGGAGATCAGTGAGAGGGGGATGCTTAGGACGATGAAGCTGATGATATAGAGGGCAGTCTCGTCCAAATTCTCAAAATTCTTTGTGCATGACTGATAGTTTAGAAATCCTTGCTAAAATTGTGTTAAAGATGGCAAAGTACGTGATCTTCCTTCAATATGCAATGATAATCCCCTACTTTCTTCCAATGGAGGTTTTATAGTTGTCATTTGTACTGTTCGTTATTTTCAATATTTAGGAAATGTAGGATTCACACATGCTAGAATCAAATAAAACACTAAAAATCAGTATTAGTGATATGTTTTTCAAAAGTGTTTTAAATGAAAATATACCTTTATTAGTGACATTTAAAGATATGAAATCTAGAAAAAAAGTTATTGCCAAAGAAAGTCTCGTTCAATTCTACAAACATTTAACTATGAAAGAAGCAGTGAAAAATGTAGAAGATAGAAAAAAGAATAAAACACAATCGCTTTAGTAAATATTTTTTAAGAGAGATAAGACTTGTACACATCCTGAGATGTAATCTATCTTGACAGTGAATTAGGTAAGTATAATAAGAGCTACCCATTATTGTGGATATTCAAAGATGAAAGCTATGTTCTCCATTCCCAAGGCACTGACGACTGCTGAAATGTTTCTTTTCCCACTCAGATGAAACTACACATACAAAATGTGTATATAACTACTCAAGGCATGGTTATGGGAATATGAGATTCAGTGGGGTGTATAATTATAATAATTTACTAGATATGGTATTAATTGAGATACATATATCTAGAATAATCCTCCAAAATGAGGACTACCAAGGAATCTGCCTTCATTCTGTCTTACTCTACATTTTTGTTATTAATTTAGACAGTGGGAGGAGGGAGGCAAGATGGCCAACTGCAGCCACCTTTCAGCAGAGGCTCCCATTCAGAGGGAGAAATAATGGTCAGAAATAACCCAATAAAGCAGAATATTGGGAGCTGAGCTGAGCTGAGAGAGAGGATAGATGGATTCAAATCACCCCTGCTGCGACAAGCTGGGACTCTAAGGAAACAAATTTCAGATACAAAACCCATTCCCAAAAGGATGGACTCCTTCCTCCCCACCCCCAAGAGCAACTTGGGGCAATAGAGAACAGAGGGCCTTTTGTTTCACCAAAGAGAAGAGAACACTGAAGGCCAGAACTCCCTCCAGGGAGAGGTACCGCTGCAAGCCCAAGCAGTCTTTTGCCTGGGCCAAAAGTGGATCTCGTATTCTTCCTACTTTCTTGAACTCCCAATACACCCCCAATACACCCCCCTTCTCCTGGCAGTCTGGTCAATTGCTGTGGCTCAGACCTGGAATGCTAGCATTCTAAGAGGCTGAGGTGGGAGCCCAGGAGTCCAAGACAAGCCTGAGTAAGTGCAAGACCCTATGTTTACTAATAAAAACAGCTGTGTGTCGTGGCAGGCATCCATGCTTGCAGCTACTTGGGAGGCTGAGGCAGATGGATTGCTTGAATGCTGGAGGTTGTAGTTGCTGTGAGTTATGCTGAAACCATGGAATGCTAGTCTGGGGAACAGAGTGAGACTCTGTCTCAAAATAATCAATCAGTCAATCAACCAACCAATCAATCAGTCAGTCAATCAATAAATTTAAATTGCAGAATTGAAAATTATGTGAAAGCTACATGGAAGTTTTATTTGCTATCAAATTTATGACTCTTTAAGTGATCAAAATGAATTAATAAATATACAGTTTTTAGGTCACACAAAAGTAATAGGTTCCCAGAGCAAAATATTCCTAGTGTATTATGGCTATTTTGAGGTGAAAATGTATAGAAAGATATGGAGCTAGAGAAAATCTAGAAGGTGACTACTATGGTGAGGGAATTAAAATATGATGTCCTAGGGGAAGAGTTGGAGTCCTTGCTCTAGAGGAAAGAACTGAAGCCTTTCAGAAGATAATAAAATTTCTCTTGGTATATTTGAAGAGCTGCCAAGTAGAAGAAAGCTCGAGTGAAAACAAGACCAGTGGGAGAATGCTCTTTGTGGATAGATCTTAGCTCAGGGTAGGTATAGCCCTTTAATGACTCAAGTTGTGTAGTGAGGAATGGGAAGTCTTATGAGTTAATGATTTCTCTCTTTGGAAACTCAATCAGAGTCTGGATGACTGTTTGAGATGCTGAAGAAGAGAGTATTGCAAACTATCAGATTCTTTGATGGACATTTTATTTCTCTCCTATACTTTCACTTGCTAGATTAAATAATCTTTTCTCTATTATTATTATCTTTTTGATTACTGGGTTCTCTTCAGAAGTTATGCACACTGTTACAAGTTTCTATTTTTGTTAATAAAACATGCAAGAAAAAAGGACAAAACAATTTCCTTCCATTTGCTAACTGTGAAATTATTATTAATTATTTTTGCCAATTTTGACCAATATTTGGAACTGAATGACCTTGGGAGGAATCCTTGGAATACTGTAATTCAGTCCTGGCACTTCAGAAATAAGTAAACTGGAGCTTAGAAATGAGGTTACACTTATTTTGGGGGGTCAGTTTAGTGTTTCTTTTCCTTTATTTTTTTAGGTGTGCATCAATCGCCATTGATATTTTTAGAACATTTTCATCACCTCAAAAAGGAAATTCTTACCAATCAGAAGTCACTCCCTGTTCCCCCTCCTGCCCACTTCACAGCCTATTCTGGGCATTTCACATGAATAGAATATAGTCTCCTGTGACTGGTTTCTTTCACCTGGAATTATGCTTTTAAGGTTCATCCATGTTGTACCATGTATCAGTCATTCATTCCTTTTATTTCTTAATAAAATTCCATTATGTGGATGGTTCACAAGTATATTTTTTGGTATAGTAGTTTTTTCAATTACAAAAGTGATACATGTACATGCTCACTGTTAGAAAATGTATAAGGGAAATATCAATTCTTCAGGCAGAACAATTCCAGAATCAGGAGAGCTTAGTCTTCAGATTTCTAAATAGTTGTGTTCTAATCCTGGATATATATTTTCTTAGCTGCTTTAGTTTTGTTTTGAGCAAAATGAAGACAATGATACTGTCAGTTGAGATAATTCATAGAAAGTGCCTGGTATCGCATAAAATTTGATTCTTCTCCCTCATTTATACCTATGACATCTCACTTCTTTATGTGATATACCTTTATTTTCAGTAAGAAAGCATTCATCTCCTTTGGAGCTTCCAGAATAATGGGCTACATATCCCAGTTTGCTGACAATATTCTTGGTTTACACATGCCATCTCAGCATAAGTATTAGCAGCATACCATTTTACTTGTAAGAATTCCAGTCTAAATACATCATAGCATCATGCCACCTAGAACTTTCTCAGAGCTTTCCTTAGGGCATCCTTCAGTTCCTTGTTTCTCATACTATAGATCAAAGGGTTTAAAACGGGGGTGATAAAAGTGTAGACCACGGACACCACCCGGCCCATCTCAGGAGTGTAGCTGGAACTAGGGGACAAGTAAATAAAGCTGGTGCAGCCGTACTGCAGGAGGACCACCAGGACGTGAGAGGAGCAGGTGGCGAAGGCTCTGCTGCGCCCTTCTGCAGACCGGATCCGTATGATGGCTGCCACGATGAAGACATAGGAGGTGGAGATCAGTGAGAGGGGGATGCTTAGGACAATGAAGCTGATGATATAGAGGGCAGTCTTGTGAACATGTGTGTCTCCACAAGCCAGGTGCATGACTGCAGGCATGTCACAGTAGAAGTGGTAGATCTCATTGTTGTGACAAAATGGGAGTTGGAAGATTAAAATGGTGAGTGGCAGTGACAGCAGGAACCCCAGAACCAGGGACCCTACCATTAGCTCCACACACAAACACCAGCTCATGATGAGGGTATATTGCAACGGGTGACAGATGGCCACAAACCTGTCATAAGCCATGACTGCGAGCAGGACACAATCAGCCCCACCCAAAAAGATGAAGAAAAACATTTGGGTGCCACATCCAGCGATGGAAACAGGAGTTTTGCCCATGGAAAGGAGATTTGCCAAGGCCAGTGGGGCGATGGAAGATGTATAGAAGATTTCTAGAACTGCCAAATTGGCCAGAAAAAAGTACATGGGTGTGTGGAGAGAGTGGTTGACCCGGACAGTGAGTGCAATTGTAGCATTTCCGCTGAGGCTGGTCAGGTACATCATTAGGAAGGCCACAAAAATCACCATCTGGACCTCAGGGTCAGGTGAAAATGGATGGAAGAAGAATTGTATCTTCGCAGTTTTATTTATTCCTTCCATATGTAGTGTATTGGACCTGCTGAAAGAAAAGGGGATACAAGTCTCCAGTCATCTCTAGTTCAATGTGACACTTTGCCAGCGTCTCTGTTCTGTATATCTGCAATGATGTGCATATGCTTATTATAAATGAGATCTTATGATATTATAATTTATGCATTTACCACCTCTTCATCTTTCTTCTCATACCCCCCAAATACCAAAGATGGAAAAATCCTCAGTGGTGGAGACTTTGATGTTTATTTTAATTCCAGTGCTTAGCACAGTGCCTGTCATACACATAGAAGGGTTTCCAAGAAGCATTTGCTGAACAAATTAATGTTCAAGTTACAAAATGGATAAAATGGGGTATCTATTAATTATGTAAAATTTGAAATAAAACATTTAGACTTCATTGGCAGATGTCTGCTGTAATTTATAAAGAATTGTGTTTTTGGTGCATGGTGATATTCTATTTTAAATCTGTAATACATCTGTATAAGATCTGGAAACCTAGAGACGTCATTGATCCATTTTATCCCTGAATATTGATAGTGCATCTTCCAAAACATTTCTCATGGAGGCCAGGTGTGGTTCCTCATGAGAACCTGAGGCCTGGAGTCCTAAGACTCTGGGAGGCCGAGGCAAGTGAATTGCTTGAGCTTAGGAGCTTGAGTAAGCTCCCATGTCTACTACAACTAGTAAAACTAGCTGTGAGTGGTGGCAGACATCTGTAGTTGGGGCTAGTAGGGAGGGCAAGGCAAGAGGATCGCTTGAGCCCAAGAGGTTGAGGTTGCTATGAGTATGACTCCAGGGCACTGTACCCAGGGTGGCAGAGTGAGACACTGTATTAAAAAAAAAAGTTTCTTAAGTGTGCTGCCTTTACCCTTTCTTAAGGTCCAGCCAACATTCACCACTCATATCTTAGATTTGTATTTTTGTGACTCTAGTCTTCCATCTCCCTTCTCTGCCCTCTGTAATCCATCTGGCTCTCCATTGTCACGTGACTCACCTGCTTAGAAATTTCTAGTGCCTTCCTATTGCTTAAATGTTAGTCTTCACACTCCTCTGCCAAATATGTATTTCAATCTCTCTTGGGTCTGGCTTTTTTAGCCCAATCCCACTAAGGCACTCAGTTCTCCCTGTTCGGTACCACATGGTCTACTCATGGGCTTCTTACTCACATCCTCCTTGTTGCTTCATGTACTTTTATTCTGCTTCCAACTAGAACGACTGTCTCCTCTCTTTTGCCTAATCTAAATCTACCCGATTTTCAGATTCTGTGGTTTGTGTTGTTTTTTTTCTAGAAATCTTCCTAGGCCACTCTAATAAATCTTTTTCTTTTTCCTCTGAAGTACTATATTACTTGCTCACAGTATTATGAATTTAGGACTAATATACTGTCTTTTACTGCATCTGTATGTCCTGTCTCCAATTATATTTTAGGTTCCCCAAGGATAGGGCTGGGCCTCTGAGGGCAGAAGCTCATCACAAGCTTATCATTACTAATTTCATGTTAGGTGTCAGGCATGGTGAGAAATGGTTAATTGTGCATTAGTTCACTTAATCCATAAAACCATCTTAGTAAACATGTACTATCATCATCCTCATTGAACAGATGAAAACACATAAGGAGATTAAGAAAGGTTTTGATGCTGGACGTGGTGACTCATGTCTGTAAACCTACCTACCACTCTGGCAGGCCGATCGGAGGATTGCTTGAGCTTACGAGTTTGAGACCAGCCTGAGCTAAAGGAGACCCCATCTCTGAAAATAGCTAGGTGTTGTTGTGGACACTTATAGTCCCAGCTGCTTGAGAGGCTGAGGCAAGAGGATTGCTTGAGCCCAAGAGGTTGAGATTGCTGTGAGCTATGACACCACAGCACTCTACCATGGAGACAAAATGAGGGTTTTTGAACTTACACAGCTAGAAAGAGGGAGAGCAAGGGTTTGAACACAGTCTGATTCTTGTGCTTTCCTTAGTGTGAACTATACTATCTTTTTCTAAACTTTATGTCTCCTAAATAGCTTTGTTATCTGATGGATTAAAGTTCAGCACTAGGTAAAACTCGATGGTCTACTGGAAAGACAGCACCTAAAATCTGAGACAAAATATGTTGGATTACTGTATTTCCTGACCTGAATGACATAATTACAATCTACATTGTGAGTTATCTAGTAAATGCTGCCTGCAGCAATTCAACAAAAGAACCTCCCTTCTTTCTCTTCTGAGGAGCAAAGGGAAAGTGCTTGGCTAGAAATTATGTTTAGGGTAGAAAGAAAGGAAGATTGGGTCAATTCCTTCTTCATGAGTAAGAGCATGAGAACAAAGAGAAGGTAGAATCCTCTGGGACCCATGACCAAGGTTTTCACAGGTGCCCACAGTTTTAAGCTCCTAGATCTTTGAATAGACTCCTTTGAGTCTCTTCTCAAAACCTAGATTGTAGCTTGTGGTTGACCTAAGTCAATACAGTGAAAACAAAATGAATTGCTCAGTTCATTAGGACATCAGAAATAATAATAATAAAAATACCGTGGTACCTTCTGTCTTGTTTAGTTTATCCTCTTTAGAAGTCCACCCACCTCCCATGCATAAATCCGCCTCATCTCAATGCCCTTGTGTCTCAGTACAGAGCAGAGCCTGCACTGGTTTTATTTCATTGTACAAGGTTTTTAGAAAAGAGAAGTTGAAATCAAACCTAGACAAATACTGTGAAATTCAGAGTACTATATAAGACATCAATGTATTAAAATACCCTTATAATATATTGGTCTCACTGTTCATTTCTTCTGTTGTTGCTTCTTATTTTATTTCTTATTTCAGATTAATGTAAGGGTACATAAGATTGTTTGTGTTTGTTCAGTAAAGTCCAAGTTGCAGTTGTGCCCTTCACCCAGGAGGTGGGCCACACACCCCTGTATTGTACCTGTTTGGTGAGAGCTTGTCATACCCCCTCCCCACTCCATCCTGGTCCCTTCTTGAATTTAAATGTGTTTTTTGCTAATTTGGGCATGTATTTGTTCATCAACTAGTTTCACATTAGTAAAAAGTTTGTCATTCATCATTTTATTACCTGCTCCCACTCACACAAGTAATACTTAAAAAGAACCTAGAAAATAAGAAACATAGCTCATCTATGGCTAAATCTGTTCCAAAAACAAAGAGATGCTTATTGTTGCCACTATTATTATGACAAGGTAAAGATGTAAGTTAGGCTCTATGTAGATGTTATGTCAACTTTCGAGTATATGAGGTGCTTTCATTATTGCATAAAAGAAACCCATTAGACACAATTTGGTGTCCAGAAAAGATGGTCCAGAATGCTCAGATATTCCAACCATATGATGCCTAAATATTGAGCCAAATGCTGGGTATTCTGCAAAGAAATAGTTCCATGCTTTGCTGACTTCATTCTCTACATAAATCTGGAGAGGTGGAGTGGTTAGTGTTAGATGCATGCAGGCTTCTTAAACTGGAGTCTGTATCTTCTAGAATCCAGAGGATACAGAGCTGCATTAATGGAGAAAGTAAACTTCCAGAATCCATATAGCACAGCTTTTTTTAAGGATCAATTTTAATTTTAAAAATTTTGGAGAATGATGTCATGTCAAAGCAACTGTGGTGGCCCAGCATGGTGGATCATACCTATAAATCCTAGCACTCTGGGAAGCCGAGGTGGGAGGAGGGCCTGAGTTCAGGATTTCAAGTCCAGCCTGAGCAAGAGCAAGACCTGATTCTACCAAAAATAGAAAAACTAGCATATATGACCCTAGTCCCCACTTCTCCAGAGGCTGAGGCAGGAAAATCACTTGAGCCCAGGAATTTGAGGTTGCAGTGAGACAAGCTATGGCACTGTACCCAGAGTGACAGAGCTAGATCTGCCTCAAAAACAAAATAAAAACACAACAAAACAAAAATGTGGAGAGAATATAGGGTAGTGGAAAGGTTTGCATCAATTTTAGGAGATGAAAACATAAGATGACAATGAAATTTCTTTCTTGCGACTGATTATGCCCTTAGGAATATACTGCAAATGGTCCCTTGCAGTAATGCAACTTGAGTAGAGAAGTTTTGTACTGATTTAGACTATAGGTTGGTTATTATTCAGTGAAAAACACAGTTCCCCAAAGTTTACAAGTCTATTAACTTTTGACTTGGAATACTTCTTCTATTGTTATTCCAAAGAAAACAACTATGGTAGTAGCCATTTTCTTGTCAGATAGGTATGGCCTGGAGAAAAACTCCAGGAAGAGAGTTAGTTTTTTGAAGATAGCTTACCAAGTCTTGAGTTTACTATCATGCAAGTAAGAGCACGGCTTCTCAAATTCTTTGTCCTTCAGGTATTCCCTTTACAAGGTGACTAGGGGCCTCAGAAGTTATAAGATGCCCACACAGTCAGAGCATGGCCAGGTTGCCTGGTCCGTTTCTTCCAGAGATAGTGACTGACATGTCCAAGATTCCACACATACATTTTTAATTCATCATTTAAATATACAGGTACTTAGGGGGCTCAAAGATGATTGATATGCCATCTACTCTATAGAGTCAAAGGGACAACTGTCATCCAGAATTTCCTTTATTCTGATTCTGTTTGCAACACTTGTGCCCTCCCCAACCCTCTTGCCAGTTTTTCCCAGTTTAGACCTATAAATAGCACTTAATGACTGGGAGATAAAGGTAGGTTGCAAGGAACTTCAGTTTACCAAAACTGCAAAGAAAAGACGCCTTTAAAATGAGTCAAGAAAACTGCTACTTTTGGTTATACAACTAGAGTTTAGGGGCATGTATGCATTTTGAAAAGCATATAAATTTGGGGGAAATGATGCTTTCAGGAATGTAGGCTATGTCGAAATTAAATCATGTCCAAAGCTTTGGATTGTGCTGGGTCACTTGCTCTCTCTAAGACCTCATCTGTCCTAATAACAGTTTGCTACTTTACAATATTTTTATGAGATGCAACTTAAACAATGTCTATGAAAGAAACCAAACTACTCACCAAAGCACATAGAGTCATCGTTTCCTTCGTCATTCATCCTGAGATTGAAAAAAAAAATGCTGAGTGGATGGACTTCCTGGGAGGCCTATCTAACATTTTCTGGGAGAGATTTGATGTCACATCTTCTTTTTCTGCTAATTTCCTGTGTCATGTTATACTTCAAAATTCCTCCTTTAGTGGGAGTGAAGAATGATAACCCTTTCATCTACTAGCTAGTTATTACTGTTAAAAGATAGTTAATATAAAATGTCTCGACTTAAGGTATATTTGCATGGCCTAATTGACCCACATGATAGAACTATTAGCTCAAATTTGGAGTCACCTTAAGAGGAAAATTCAGTCTTGCAGATTTTTGTTCCTGCTTGGAACATAGGTGGCCTCTGGAGATACTTAGACTGGCTGTAGCAGAGTCAGGAAAGAGCTATTGACACCTATTCAAAGGAAATGTTTCAACATCACATGTACTCAAACAAGACGTGTTTTGTCCTTATAAGAATTCTTGATTAACATTTTCTATATGTCTGGCAAAATTCATGAGTACTTTCTGGAAGAAACTCCTGTGAGTACTTTTTGGCAGCAGGATCCAGAAAGAAGAGGCAAAGTTGTATTCCTTTAGTGCTAATATGTTGAATGTGATGAAACTTGTTTTTGAAAGTCAACAATGATAGCATATGATTTGGGAAAAAAAGGAAAAAGGTACAAACTCAATGATATCGTATCATGCATCCAATTTCCTAACATGCAGGCAATTTCACAGGGCTCAACACGATACTTTTACAAGCAAACTGTGAAGGTATCATGTGAAACATTCAGCCATTCAACAAAAAGTTATTGTTACCCAATAATAGTGGGTAACGTTTATTGGATGCTATGCAGTGAAAAGTACTCTAAGATTTGTACACTGTGCTAATCATTTTACAGACATCATTTCTTTTTTTTTTTTTTTTACAGACATCATTTCTATTAAGGCAGCCCTTCAGTGCCATGCATAGATACCTTTATTGTTCATATTTTTTCGGATGAAGAAATTTTGGCTTAAGAGTTTAACTTGCTAAGCTAGTAAATGGCAGACTAGGTCTTAGTTTCTAGGTCAGTCTGGATAGAATTTTATTTCCATCATTAAAATAAACTGTACCTACTGAGCAATGCACTATGTGAACAGTTGCTCTGCCTTTTCATCAGTTTGCAGAGCATGGAGTTCACGGTGTATATTCTATAGTTCCCCTTATGCCATCTGCTAGAAAGTCTGACGCTGAGTAAGAACTGGACTTTGTCTCTTTCTGTGAAAAGCTCAATACTTAGCTTCTGCTCCCTGGTCAATGTATACCCCAACTGTTGGCTTAGTTACTGAGAAGGGGTTTTTCTGATCTTCTAAAATTTGGGGTCTGGGGGGAGATTCTTACCATTTGCCAGCCTCCAGTGAGCTTCAATCCACTTCAGGTTTACTTGAATCCTTTGCTATACACTGAAGACCCCAGAAGCCCACCTCAAGGCCTTACTGTGCTCAAAGTTTTTCTGGACTGGCATGCTGACCCTGACCCCTCCTACATCACTTATATCACTGATCCAGGGCACTATTTAAAAACACTTCTTTGAAAGAGACCTGTGTCCTATCAGATCACTTCTAAGAACGAGGGTATGTTTCATCCTGCCTCTTTCTTCTTGTACAAGATAACATCTGGGCTTTACTTATCACTGAAAGTTGGAATATTTGAAGTTGCACTGGTATTCAGACTCAAAATTTTCGTCAAATAATGATATTCATTACTAATCTGACTAGCTAGTCATTGTTGGCCCCTTGAGATGACTGAGGTCTGCTTGGGAAGCAAAAATTAACAAGGTTAAATACAGTGTATTTAAGAGTTAAAATTGCATCCTGATTATTCCATTGGTACACCTTCCCTAGGGATGGTCTTTTAGTAACTTGTTCATAAGTCCAATGATGAGGTCAGTGGGGAGAAAGAGAAATTGCTGTTTTCATTTTACTTGTCTAGAATCCATCCATTGCAATCTTTCCACAGGTAGCATTATTATTATTATTGTCAATATGGCCATATTCTATAGTATTTCCTATTCTCTCTCTCTTTTTTTTTTGAGACACCCTCAGCAGAGTGATATGCCATCACAGCTCACAGCAACTTAAAAGTCTTGGGCGCAAGTGATTCTTTTTCCTCAGCCTCCCAAGTAGCTGGGACCACAGGCACCAGGCACAACACCTGGCTATATTTTTTAGAGATTGGGGTCTCACTCTAGTTCAGGTTGGTCTTGAACCTGTTAGCTCAGGTAATCCACCTGCCTTGGTCTCCCAGAGTGCTAGGATTTCAGATGTGAGCCACCATGCCCAGCCTCCTATTCTCTTGGGTTCTAGGAAATAATTTCCTTCTAATTTTTACTTTATTTTATTTTTCAATTGATGAGTAATAATTATACATTTCATGGGGTACACTGTGATGTTTCACTCATACGATGTATAGTTATCAGATCAGGGTAATTAGCATGTCCTAATTTTACACCCATCTCTCTGATGATTCATCTTAGCCTGTTTTGTTGGCTTCCTCTATTTTTTTTTATTCAGTCATTTGTACATAGATCATAAATACATTTATGCCATTATGGGATTCAATGTGTTGATTATTTGTACAAATTGGAGTGCTTCCATCCTACTAAATAACATAGCCTTCACCACTTTTTCCCAATTGCAGGATTATGACATTTGTGTTCTACACCTGATAGATCCAACTTGTACTTGCAATATGCTCCATAGGTATGGTCCCCCTACCAACCCTCCATCTATCAACCCACCCCCTTTCTTCCCCTCTCCTTCCCTTTCCCTCCTTCATCCTAGGCTATAGTTGTGTTTCATTTTTCACGTGCATGTGTGAGTGATTGTAAATTGGTTTC
>CAUYTI010151174.1:0-11396 GCA_963575145.1 Galago senegalensis
ATGAATGAATCAACAGACCATAGAATGAACAGTGAGGTTTTATTTACAGCTCAAAGAACCAAACCTCCTTGCAGGGCAGGATACAAGTGTTACAGCTCTTATGAAAACAACTCTTACAAAGAGCCAAGCCTCTTTGTAGAGAGAAGAATAGATGTGCTACAGCTCTAACAAAGGACCAAGCCTCTTTGCAGGGCAGAGATCAGCAAAGGGCCAAGCCTCTTTGTAAGGCAGGATCAGCAGTGGAGGGGTTAAAGCTACAGCTCAAGTGTTACAACTCCTAAAAAGAGCCAAGCCTCTTTGTAAGGGCAGTATCAGCACTAGAAGTGCCACAGCTTTTGCTTCTTCCGGACAGTCTATGACGATCTGTTCCCTTGTTCTTCTGCTCTATCTTCCTTGAAGGTCTGCGATGATCTGCCCCCAGGCTTTCTGCTCAGGGCCTTATATAGGTGTAATAGCTTAGCTGTGATTAGTCCATAAAATGGACCAATCAGGAGCAGGATTGAAAATGGACTAAACAGTGATGGGCACAAGTTTTCCCTTGATTGACAGGTCCTCTAATGGGGCTCTACTGGAGCCTCTGGGGGAAGAAAGCTCCCTTGCTTATCCCAACCTACCAGTTTTTTTGCTGGCTGCTGCCACCAAGACAGAAGTGGCAGGTTCCCCAGGCACTGCTTGGCTGAGCTGGCTGGCGTATCACTTTTCCGCTATCAATGCCTTGTCCCAGGTTCCTGGAATAATTGGGGCAAGGGAATATTGGCCCAGATTACAAAGTGAAACAGAAGTGATGAAGTGTATAATATGGATATTTTAGTGTGCAAAAAAACAAAAAAAAGTGATACTCTATCTCTACAAAAGAAAGAAAGAAAGAAAGAAAGAAAGAAAGAAAGAAAGAAAGAAAGAAAGAAAGAAAGAAAGAAAGAAAGAAATGTCTTGAATCAAACACTTGTAGGACACTAGTTGAAGTTAGCAATAATTTCAATGAGTGTCTTTGACCAAAAGCCTGGATCCCATGACATTGCAGGATAAAGTCACTACATGGTCATCATGGATGACATCATAATGGGTGTTGTCCTGGGTTACCATTTTTAAGTTTAATGTTATTCTTTTTAAAAATACTTAATTGTTTTCTAAGTTTGTAGTTGGGTTAAAAGTGTGACAAAGAGTTCGGTGCATTTTTCCAAACTCAAGTTGTACTTCCTAAATTTTATTTTGTAACCATGGCCAAGAGATTAAACAACCCATCCTTTCCTTTTCAAGTCAGGGATTTGTAATCAAATGGAAGAGTCTGGTTTATACCTATTGCCTCCCTGGGATGTTATGGAACAAGAAATTAAGCTCAATAATTGGACAGTGAGTTGTCAGACATAAATGGTATATCACACAATTCCCAGTTTTACATTTTGTGATGTTTGAATTATTTCTCTAGAATAGGCTTGTATTGGATGGTAGGTGTCTCAGTGAATGTTCTCTCTTGAAATTTGGTGGGGCACTGTGTCCAGTAGTGTACTCCATACCTTTAGTTATTTATGATGATCATGGGAATATCAGCCTATCTATAAATTTCCATCAATCTTTAAATCTGTGCTAGGTGTCTCTATACTTTTGCCTTCTTGGCCACACTGCATGTTGAAGAATGATGTTGGATCTCATGTATAATACACACAAGTAATGAAACCTTATAAGGATCAAAGAGATCCATACATAGTTGTGATGATCTCCAACTTTGGATATGTAAACCAGTCCTGTCATACTCCCTATGTGTCACTGAGGCCTGAGGATTGGACAATCCTCAAAATTCCCAGTAAGATCAATTCTTAAGCAGTGCTCAATGACTTATTCAATGCACGACTATAATATTTATATTTTCTGGTTGATCAAATTTGGCTGATCTCCTGAGCTCCCATTTTAGAGACAAGGCTGAGCAACAGAAAGGCAACCTCAGCCCTGATCTCCCACCGGGTTTCTACACAAATGGAAAGGTTACTCAAGTGTTGTATCCTTTATAAATATTTCCAGCTCCCCCAGAGGCAGGAGGATAACTTCCAACTAAGATTTGAATGTCATTGTGTGAAAAACAGAGGTTTTGCACAATGTAGCTTCGGGAAGAAAGTGAGAGTCATTCTCATGAAAAATCTTCAAAGAAACATATGGAGAAAGAAGGAAGGAAGGAAGGAAGGAAAGAAGGAAGGAAGGAAATAAGAAAGAAAGAAAGACATAGAGAGAGAGAAAGAATGAATGAATGAAAGAAAGAGGGAAAGAAAGAAAGAAAGATTTGCTAAGTACAGTTTCCAAGTATGAAAGTATGAGGAAAAGTCAGTCAATGTAATACACAATTACTTAAAGGAAAAGATTGGTTTGGTGCCCGAGATGAGGAAGAAAAATGAATCAGGACACATTCCTTTCCAGTTGGCTCCTTAGGAGACTGTCAGTTGTTCTCATGGGTAGGGTTTTTTCAGAGATGTCTGGTCCCTGGTCTTGGATTGATTGACTTAAATGACTATAGGCCCATATTGAAAAGTGAAACAGAAGGAGTATAGTGTAGAATCTAGATATTTTAGTGCACAAAACAAAAAATGAATTGATTCAAGAATTCACTGTGTGGTTAATTAAGAGTGACTACAAGAATCTAAGATACCAAAAGGTCAGAGTTGTGTAACATCTGAAGTCTTAACAAATAGGGTTGTAGGAAAAAAAATTCCCTAAGAGAGAATAATGTGTACAGTTGACATTTAATCTATGGTAAAATTTTCAACACTAAGTCTATGGTCAAAAGTAAAAAGAGTACCCAGACTTGGGGTGAACACCTGTAGTCCCAGCTCCTTGGGATGCATAGATAGGAAAATTGACTAAGCTCAGGACTTTTAGGTGTCTGTGACCTGTAGAGGCCATAGAATTTTACTCAGTGTGACGAATAAAGTAAGACTCTGTCTCTATAAAAAATAAAGTAAAAAGGAGGAGTTACTTCAATACAAATGGTTTTCTTCAGTTATTTATTGTGACAGTCTTTTTTTTTTTAACCCTTTGTAGAGTACCCTGCTATCATACGTCACAGAAAAATTCAAGTGTTCTCATCAAGTAAATCTATCCCCCCAGCTGGCATGCCAGGAGCCTGCATAACATCTAGACATTTTTATTCTTCAGATATGGGTATCTCACTAATGCTCAGGATGGTTTCTAATTCAGAAGCTAAGACAATCCAACTGACTCGGACTCCCTAATTGCCAAGAAGAGAGGCATGAACAACCACTCCTGGTTACAAAACCTTGTTTGAAAAATATTCCATCTTCAATGTCTGAAGTGATGGCTAACAATTAGGGTGAGGAGTTTGAAAATGTACCCAGACATTCTGCAACAAAAAGAGCTGGGAATTGAAGTGGGCTCTTGTAGATAAAGCTACTGGGGAGATTGAGGCAAGAGAATTACCTGAGCCCAGGAGCTGAAGGTTTCTGTGAGCTGTGATGGCACAGAACTCTACCAAGAGTGACAAAGTGAAAATCTGTCTTAAAAAAAAAAAAAAAGAAAAAGAAAAAGAACAAAGAACAAAGAGAATCCTATTCCAGTGTCTCTATCCAGTTTTAACATCTGGAATGCAGCTTTAGTCTCACTGCAGTACCAAATCTCACCTGGCTTGTCAGCCTAGTGACTGGAATCTCAGCAGTTAGTGTAGTAAATGAGGCATAAATGGGAGATCAATTATCTGTCTGGATGGAGGGCTATTAATTGTCTTTTATCAAACACTTGAAGGACACCATTTGAAGTGAGTAGAAAATTCCGGTGAATATCTTTGATGAGAAGATTGGATCCCAGGATATTCCACCGTGAAGTCACTACATGGTCACAATGGATGACATCACAATGGTTGTTGCCCTGGGTTACCATTTTTAAGATTAATCTCACTCCTGCTAAGTATGCCTCACTCTAGTCCAATTTGTTGTTGGGTTCAAACTGTTACAAAGAGTGGAGTTCAAATCACAGAGGCTGCCCAGTAGCAGTGAAGTGCAGTGAGAGTTGGGGGAGAGAAGACTCCAGGCATCTTTAGCCACTGGGTTTTGCCCAGAGACTGTTTTTTGGTGATGCAGGAAGTCAGGTAGAGACTTTTGGACCCCACAAGGAGGTGGTGGAAAACTGGCCAGTAGTGGGTGCCCGTTGATTGGTTGGTGTTTGCCTGCAACTGAACCTATTGCAAGTGAGAAGATCTTTATATGGGGGCTGTTTTTTTGTTTCTGGAATAGGGCACTCTATTGATCTTCCTTGGAATACCTTCCTTGGTCTGGTATGCATATCACTTTTGACATTGTCTGGAGCCCTGGACTGAGCTGCTGAACCTGTAAGGAGCTAATGCCATTCAGCTGTGAGCTGCCTTCACAGAAATTGTGTTGGAGCTGTCCCTGCCTTTTGCAACACAGGGATCATCTGGGAGGCATTGGCCAAGTAATCTAGTGACTGAGCTGCACAAATGCAGGGACTGAGATGCTGGGGAAGTGAGGATATCCAAGTGTTTGGCAGATTAACAGCCTTGGCCTTCAGATGCATTAAGGAAAAATTAATTTGATGCACTATATAAGAAGGCAGCCACTCTAAGAGAGATCTCAGGGATAAGTGCTTTACTTGAAAACTTCTGCATGTCCCATGTTCACTGTCTAGAGTGTCTTTTAAGTGGGCTGAGTAGACATTTGAGCTCCTAAGCATGCAGGGTTTGTGAAATAAACTGAGGCCTCTAGTCTCCATTTTGTATAGTTGTATCAACATTTAATTTAATTTCTCATTCCTAAAATCACCTGTTGCCTAGACAATATTTACCAAAACATATATACTCTTTGGTTTTTGGTTTTGGGGTTTTTGCTTTTATATTCATTAATATTTTTTTAATTATTACTTTTTTTGATAATTTTCTTTTTTTCTTTTTATTCTAGTTTAAAGACAATCTTTAATTTTTGCCATCTTTAATAATTAGAATTTTATTTTTGCCAGTGTTTCTGCCCCTGTTTTTTTTTTTTAACCCCTATTTTATCCAATTAGGGTTTTTGCTTGTTTGTTATGGTTTGATTTATAGTTTTTTTTTTGGTTTTTTTTTTTTGTCTTTCCTCTCTCCCTGGTGAAGGTGGGGTACTATGTGTGAGCTAGCTGTCAAAGAGCTATTGACTTCATGGGAATAGCCCAACCTGGAATCCCTGAATATTTGGGGTCTTTAAGGGTGGGTAATAGTACCTTATATACAAGTGTGTTACTCCTGTTTCTTTCTTTTGGTGTCTTTCTTATTTACGTCAACACTTCCTTTTACTCACCCCATATTCTTTCTCTCTCTCCCTTTTTAAAAAAAAACGTTTTTACTCTACTTGCTCTTCAATCTTCTCATCCTTCTGGTTTATTCTTTTGTGAGAACATTTCTGCATTTCTGCACACCTAGGAAAATACCCGAGAAAAGCACCCCATCTCAGAGCCATTTTCCTTAGGAAAAACATAAAGCTAAACTGCCATGTCTGAGCAGGGAGTGCTGTACCCCTACATTAGTGACTTTCTTCTTTTTATCAATACTTCCTTTTACTCACCCCCTCTTCTCTATCTGTCTCTCTCTCTCTCTCCCTCTCTCTCTCTCTTTTGTTACTTCTTTCTCTTCAATCTTCTCATATTTCTCGTCTTGCACTAAAAGGACTCATTAAATTTTTAGGTCAGTGGCATATTAAGTTAGAGCAAGGAGAAATGAAAGGAAAATTAGGGTATGAAAACAAATATAAAAAAAACACTCAGGAAGAAGAATCATCAGAAGAATCTTACCAACATAAAATGCCAGTGAAGAGTAACTCATTCTATGGATTGTAAGGTATATACAGTACAGGATGCCTCGTATAATGAAATTTTAGAAATTATATAAGGGGAATTCTGAATAAATAATGATGAAAATAATGAAGGAAATTGCTCAGAAAGTGGAAAACAATCAAAAAACAATGAAAGAAATTCCTAAGAATGTTTGTCATTACCAAAAGGTAATTCAAAAACAGAATCAAACAAGAGATGAATGATACAAAGAATACAGAAAGGATGTAGCAGAGCTAAAGTAACTGAAGCAGTCAATTTGGGAAATCAAAAATGGAATAGAAAGTATTAACAACTTCTTACACCATGTTGAATTAAGAATCTCAGAGGTAGATGGTAAAACATGGGAGATAATCCTGATATTTAAAGTGGCTGAAAAGAAGAGAGAGAAAGTAGAACTTTCACTGATAGAATTGTGGGCCTCTATGAAGCATTCAATCATATGAGTTATAGGTATCCCAGAAGACGAAGAAAAATGCCCAAGAGAAATAGAAGCCATTCTATAGAAAATTGTAAGTGAAAATTTCCCAAATGTGACTCATGAGTCTGTCATATTTTTTAATAGGAATTTCGGTATGCTTGCTGCCGCACCTCATATAGATCTTCTCCAAGGGATATTGTGATGAATTTATATAAAGTCAAGACAAAGGGAAAGAATTTTCAGGGTGTCATAAGTATGAAACATGACTGACGGGGCAAACCTATCAGGATGTCTGGAAACTTCTCTAACAAAACTTTTCAAGATAGAGGACAATGATTATCAATCTTAAACCTACATAAACAGAACAATTTCCAGCCCAGAATTGTACATCTTGCTATGATAAGCTTTAAAATTGATAGATAAATCAAATCTTTTGTTGATATGAAAACAGTGGTGAAATTTGCCAGAACAAGACCAGGCTTACAGGAAATATTTCAACCTGTCCTACACACTAACCATTGCAATGGATCCTCAGCAAAATAAACACCCAGACATTAATGGACAGAACTTAGTTTCCACAATGATGCAAAAGACAAAACTAAGCAATGGACTTTTACAAAATAAGATGAATAGAAGAAGACTACTGATGTCAATTATCTCAATAAAAATGAAGGGCTTGAATTTTTCAGTGAAGAGTAATATATTAGCTGATGTGATATAAAAACACAAGTCATCTCTTTGCTCTCTACAGTAAACACTTTTCACATCAAAAGAACAATTATAACTCTCAGTTAAGTTTGGAAATAAAATTTTCAGGCAAATGAAATTCAGAAGAAAAGAAAAGTTTCAATCTTATTTTCAGATATATGTAGATTTAAAACAACTAAAAAAAAGACAACGATGGTCATTTCATTTTTGTCAAGGGAAAAAAACAAGAAGACTTTAAATTCTAAATATTTATGCACCCAATTTAAATGCCTCTAGATTCTTATAATACATCTTGTTTCTGAGCTATATGACATCCTATATCATAATAGAAAGGGACATTAACACCCCTCTCACATAAATGGACAGATGCTCCAAACATAAATTAAACAAACATATCAGGGATTTAAACGAGATTCTAGAACAACTGTGCTTGATGGACATATATAGAACAATCCATGCCAAAATAAAAGATTAAACGTTATTCTCATCATCCCAAGGAACACTCTACAAAATTGATCGTATACTAGGATACAAAGCAAACCTCTACAGAATGAAAAGAATTGAAATTCTACCATGCGTATTTTCAGCCACAAGGCACTAAAAGTGAAACTCAACTTCAGGAATAATGTTCAACCTTACACAAAGGCATGCAAGTTAAACAACTTTATGCTGAATGATATTGGGTTCAGGAATAAATTATAAAAGAAATCATTAACTTCCTTGAGTATAACAATGATGAAAAAGATACCAAAATCTTTGGGATACAGCAAAGCACTCATGAAAGGAAAATTTATCACTTTAGAATCCTACATTCAAAAACAGGGAGAGAGCAGATCAACAAACTCACAAGTCATCTGATGGAATTGGAAAAAGAAGAACAATTTAAGCTTAAACCTAGCAGAAGAAAAGAAATATCCAAAATTAAATCAGAGATCAATGAAATCAAAAACAAAAGAATCATTCAGAAAATTAATAAAACAAGGAGTTGGTATACTGAAAACCTAAGGAAAATAGACAAATCCTTGGCCAGACTAACTAGAAGTTAAAAAATGTAAAATCTCTTCTAATCTCAATCAGAAATGATAAAGGGATAATAAGATTTGATATCACAGAGATACAAGAGGTCATCTCTGAATACTACCAGAAAATTTATAACCAGAAATTTGATATTGTAAAGAAAATGGAACAATATTTGGAATCACACCCTCTCTCTAGACTTATCCCACATGAAATAGATCTCATGAACAGACCAATTTCAATCACTGAGATCAAATAAACAATAAAATTGTCCCAACAAAAAATACACTGGTCATGATAGCTTCACACCAGAATTGCATCAAACCTTCAAGTAACATCTTAATTCTGCACATAATAAATGATTACAAAAGATTGAGGAGTAAGTAATTCTCCCCAACAACTTGTATAAAACAAATATCACCCCAAGACGAGTGCCAGGAAAAGACCCAAATAAAAAGGATAATTTAAATCAATTTCACTAATGAATACAGATGCAAAAATGCTCAATAAAACATTAGCTAATATATTACTGCTTATCTTCAAAAAAGTCATACATCAGGATCAAGTAGGTTTCATTCCAGGAATGTAAGATGGTTTAATGTATCCAATTAGATAAATGTTATTCACCACATTAACAAAAGTAAAATTATAGACTATACAATCCTCTCAATTCATGTAGAAAAAACTTTCCATAAAATCCAGCATCCTTTTAAAATTAGAACACTGAGAAGTGTAGGCATAGTTGGCACATTCCTTAAACTGATGGACGCTATCTATGACAAACCCACAGCTAGTATTTTACTAAATGAAGTAAAAATGAAAGCTTTTCATCTTTGAACTAGAACCATAGAAGGTTGTCCTCTGTCTCTATTACTATTAAACATTGTCCTGAATGTTTTAGCCAATACAATTAGACAAGACAAGAATGTAAAGGGCATCCAAGTGGGAGCAGAGGACATTAAACACTCCATTTTTGCTGATGATACGATCTTATGCCTGGAGAATACCAGAGACTCAATCAGAAGACTCTTGGAAGTCATCAAAAAGTACAGTAATATCTCAGGATACAAAATCATTGTCCACAAGTCAATTGCCTTTGTGTCCTTAGATAAGGACAAAATTCCCTTAACCATAGCACCAAAAAAGTGAAATACTTAGGAATATATGTAATAAGGTCAAGGACCTCTGTAAAGAAAATTATGAAATTCTAAGAAAGAAAATAGCAGAGAACCTCAAAAATGGAAGATCATACCATGCTAATGATTAAAAGGAATAAAATTGTTAAAATGTCTATACTTCTCAGAGGCAGCTCTTAGTAACAATAACAAAGATGGGGGTATTAAAATACTAGATTTTATGTTGTACTACAAGGCCATAGTGGTGAAGACAGAATGGTACTAGCCATTATTCTTCATAATGAATTGAAGCATCACCAGAAAGGAGAAGTAAGTATACTATGAATTCAACTTTAATATGAAGACAATTAATGACACGATGGAAAATGGGGAAAGGGGAGACCACACAGAGAAGGAAGCTAGGGGTGTGGGCAAGGAAAAACAAAGAAAATAAAATAGTGAATAATTCTTATATAAGTTGTATTTAATTTTGACCAAAGGACACTAATTACATCATAATTTTTAATTCAACATGGAAACATGTTGTTTATCATATTGCATCCTCATTTATAAGTTTAATATGTTTGTAAGTTTCCCTTTATAATGATGTATTTTCTCCAATTTTGGAATCAGGTCTATCCAGATTAAATAGAATGATTTTGAAGTATTTCTGTTTCTATTGTCTATGAAATTCAACATGAACTTTTTTAAAAAATTATCTTTAACTTTTATTTATCAATATTAGTTGTCTAAGTTTTTGAATCTTTGGATAAAACAGAAAAGTAAGAAGTTCCCTGATGAAATAATTCTATAATAAACATACTTGATTCTGTCAAAATGAATGTGACATTCTTTGCATTGTTTTGCTTAATTTTTTTCATTCCAGCAATCATCTGATTAATATTCTGAATGTACTTAACTTTATTAATTCTTTCTTATTTGCCTTTTTATTTTTTTAATTTTTTTACTGAATGGTAACTATGTACATTAATGGACTTCTGAGGTACAGTGTGGTGTTTTTATTTTTATTTTATTTTATTTTATTTTTTGAGACAGAGCCTCAAGCTGTCCCCCTGGGTAGAGTGCCATGGCATTACAGCTCACAGCAACCTCTAACTCCTGGGCTCCAGCGAGTCTTCTGCCTCCGCCTCCCAAGTAGCTGGGACCACAGGCGCCCGCCACAACGCCCGGCTATTTTTTGGTTGCAGCCGTCATTGTTGTTTGGCGGGTCCGGACTGGGGATTCAAACCCGCCACCTTAGGTGTACGTGGCTGGCGCCTTAGCCGGTTGAGCTATAGGTGCCGAGCCACAGTGTGGTGTTTTTACACACAATCTGAAATACTTCCATCAAACTGTTTAACATAGCCTTCATGTCATTTTCTTAGTTATTGTGTTAAAATGTTCATATTCAATTCTTAGAAAGATTCACTTGTACACTTGTAAGATAATCCTCAGAAGTGATCCCTCCAATCTCCTTCCCTCCACTCATTCTTCCTTCCCTTCTCCCTACCACGTCCCCATATTTTTAGCCTGTTTCGTTGTAGCATTCATATAAAAGGTATAAATTAATTTCATAATAGGGGTGTGTACCTTGGATACTTTTTCTTCCATTCTTGTGAAACTTTGCTAGGAAGAACATTTTCCAGCTCCATCCATGTGAACATGAAGGACATAAACTCTCCATCTTTCTTTATGGCTGCCTAATATTCCATGATGTACATATACCACAGTTTGTTGATACATTTGTGGATTGATGGGTGCCAGAGCTTCTTCCATGACCTGGCAATTATGAATTGGGCTGCAACAAACATTCTGATCCAAATATCTTTGTTGTAATACGATTTTTGACCATCTGGAAATATACATAATAAGGAATTGCAAGGTCAAACGGCATGTCTATTTTTAGTTCTCTAAGTGTTCTCCAGATGTCTCTCCAAAGGAAACAAATTAGTTTACATTTCCAACAGAAGTGTAGTACTGTTCCCTTTTCTCCACATCCATGCCAGCATCTCTGATATTTGGATTTTGTGATATGGGCTAATCTTAGTGGAGTTACGTGATATGTCAAAGTAGTTTTGGTTGCATTTCTCTGATGATTAAGGATGGTGAGCATTTTTTCATATTTCTGTAGGCTGTGCACTGATCTTCTTCAGAAAAATTTCTCTTCAAGTATTTTGCCCACCCTGAGATGGGATCACTAATTTTCTTCTTGCTAATACATTTAAGTTCTCTATGTATTCTGGTTATTAAACCTTTGTTGGAGACATAACCTGTGAAAATCTTCTCCCATTCTGAGGGCTGTCTGCTTGCCTTACTTACTG
>CAUYTI010151176.1:0-18219 GCA_963575145.1 Galago senegalensis
TATAGCTTGCCGAACTTCTTTCTGGGCTCAGCTCCCCGTCTTTGGCCTCATAGATTCTGTTTCCAACCAGTTTTTCTTCCTTTGCTCAGGAGCCTCTGACCAGGGTTGCTACCAGTCGGCCATCTTCCCAGAATCCCCATACATTACAATTTTTAAATGTTCATTTCAAATGAATGCCACCACCACAAAAAGATCCAGGCGGCAACTAAAATAAACTCCCATAAGCCAAAGATAGGACAATCTGAACATCAAAATAATAACTGTAAGTGATTAAAACATGCCAAACGGCTCGGCACCTGTGGCTCAAGCAGCTAAGGCGCCAGCCACATACACCTAAGGTGGCAGGTTCGAATCCCCAGCCAGGACCCGCCAAACAACAATGATGGCTGCAACCAAAAAATAGCCGGGCGTTGTGGCAGGCGCCTGTGGTCCCAGCTACTTGGGAGGCAGAGGCAGGAGAATCGCTTGAGCCCAGGAGTTGGAGGTTGCTGTGAGCAGTGAAGCCATAGCACTCTACCCAGGGGGACAGCTTGAGGCTCTGTCTCAAAAAAAAAAAAAAATGCCAAACATGTTTAAACCTATGATGTAGAGAATTCCAGGGAACCAATTCATTATATTGAAAACTATTAGTAACAGAAAACTATTAAGCATTTATCCCATCTGTTTTTGTTCTTTTTTTAGTTCAGATTAGTATGAATGTACAGACTGTTAAATTATATAATTTACACATGGTAAGTAAAAATCAGAGTTGTAGCTATATCCTATACCCAGGGAGTGTGCTATATATCCACGCATTGTACCCTTTGGGTGGGAAGCTATCGAACCCCTTCCCCTCCCCCTTCCTCTTGAGTTTAAGTGAGATTTTCTCTTCTGTGGGTCTGTGATTGTTCGTCTCTTAATTTCAAATTGGTAATGAATATATGTGGTGCTTGTTTTGCCAATCTTGCGATACTTTACTTAGGAGAATCTTCTCCACATCCATCCAAGTTGTTACAAAGCATGCACAATTTCCAAACTAGTCATCACTGATGAATGGCATTCCATGGTATACATGTGCCACAGTTTATTAATCCATTCATGTTTAAAGGGCGGTTGAGTAGTTTCCACAGCTTTGCAATTGTGAACTGAATGGCTATGAACATTCAAGTGCAAATGTCCTTTGTGGCCAAATGACTTTTTCATTCGGGTAAATGCCTAGTAGTAGAACTGCAGAGTCACACGTAGGTCTCCTTTTAGTTCTTTCCATAGGGGCTGTACTAGTTTGCTATCCCACCAACAATGTGTGAGAGTTCCCTTCTCTACTCACCCATCCCAACAACTGTTGCTTTGGGACCTTGCGATGTGGGGTTAGGTGATATCTCAAAGTGCTTTTGATTTGCATTTCTCTGATAACTAGGGATGATGAACATTTTTTTTTCCGTGTGTTTATTGGCTATTCTTCTGTGCTCATGAGAAAAATCTCTATTCATGTCTCTTGCTCAGTTTTTAAGGGGTTGTTTGCTCTTTTCTTGTGGATATGCTTGTGTTCATTGTTGATTCTGGTGATTAGCCCTATACTGGATTCATAACATGTAAATATCTTCTCCCATTCTGAAGATTGTCTCTTTGCTTTGTGGATTGTGTCCTTAGCTGTGCGAAAATTTTTAACTTGATCGGGTCTCATTTACTTATTTTTGTTGCTGCTGCATTGTTAGTGGGGTCTTCTTCATGATTTTTATTTTTTTTGAGACAAGAGTCTCACTCTGTTGTCATGGTAGAGTGTCATGGCATCATAGTTCAGAGCAACTTCAAAGTCCTGACCTGAAGAGATATTGCCTCAATTTTTCATTTTTAGTAGACATAGGGTCTCACTCTTGCTCCAGCTGGTCTCAAATTTGTGAGCCCAAGCAATCCACCCGCCTTGACCTCCCAGAGTGCCAGGATTACTGGCGTGAGAAACCATGCTCGCCCCGTAGGTTCTTTCCATAGGTTGATAAGAGCAAGAGTTTTTCTCACATTATCTTTTAGGGTTTTTATTGTTTCATGTCTTAGATTTAGATCTTTTACCACCACGAATTAATTTTGTAAGTGGTGAGAGGTGCAGGTCCAATTTCAATCTCTTACATGTGGCTAACAAGTTCCCCCAGCACAATTTATTAAATAGGGATTCTTTCCCCCCCATTGAATGCTTTTGTTTGCTTTGTCAAAGATTAGATAGCAACATGAGACTGGTTTCTTCTCTGGATTCTCTATTCTGTTCCAGAGGCCTATGTCTCTTTTTATGCCAATGCCATGCTGTTTTGATCACTAAGGACTTGTAGTATATAATCTGAAGTCTGGCAAGGTGATGCCTCCCGACTTATTCTTACTTTGTAGAATTGTGTTGGCTAATTGAAGTCTTATTCTGGTTCCATACAAAACATAGACTTAGTTTTTCAAGATCTTCAAAGTAAGACATTGGCATTTTAACGAGGCTTGCATTAAATCTGTAGATTGCTTTGGATAGTAAACACTTCAACAATATTGATTCTTCCAAGCTATGGGTATGATATGTACTTCCATCTGTTAATATCCTCTTCAGTGTTTCATAGTTCTCTCTTCACATTCTTTGTTAGGTACTTTATGAAGTATTTCATTTTGTTTGACGCTACTGTGAAGGGTATTGTATTGTTGATTTGACTCTCAGCTTGACTGTTGTTGGCATATATGAAGGCTACTGATTTGTGCACATTGATTTTATAACCTAAAATGTCGCTATATTTTTTGATCACTTCAGGGAGTCTTATGATGGAGTCCTTGCAGTTTTCTAAGTATAGGATCATATTATCTGTGAAGAGCAATGGTTTGACGTCTTCCAATTCCATTTAGATGTCCTTAGTATCTTTCTTTTATTTGATTGCATTGGCTAAAACTTCCAGCGCTATGTTGAAAAGTAGTGGAGATAGTGGGCATCCTTGTCTGATTCCTGCTCTTAAGTGTATCCCATCTTTTCTGTACAAACTATGCCTATGGGTAATCAAATAGTTGATGAGGGGAAGGTTATTTTTAAATTAATAATCAAGGAAGGAATGACAGAATATGATGATTTTATAATGGATCTATGTGGTAATGTACAATGGTTAGCAATACCACAAAAGAGAGCTAATTAGGCATTCTATCTCCCCAGTGGAAGCACCCAGTAATACCTATGAAGCACTTTTGCCAAAGGAAATAGAACAAAACAAAACTAACCAGAATCTGATCAGGTCTCAGCAAATAAAAGAACTTGTTAAACAACTTCACAGAGATGAGATTTTCAAAATACAGATTGTGGCAAACTCTGCAGGATGAAACAATCTGGTTTCTTCAACTACAACATTGTAAGGGACAAAGGACAAAAAAGGATAGAAGTATAATCTATAAATAACAGATCTAAGAGACACAGTAACCACATGCCAATGTGTGAACTTTATTTGAATTTGGATTCAAACAGACTGTTAAAAATTTTATGACAAGTAAGAAATTATGAACACTGGATATTTGATAATGTTAATGGATTATTAATACTTTTGGAGATTGTGATAACTGGCTGGGGATGCCGAGATATTTGGTCAAACATTACTCTGGTGGTGTCTGTAAGACTAATGGTTAAATCCATAGGCTGAGTAAAACAGATTGCCCACTAATGTGGGTAGGCCTCAGCTAGTCAACTAAAGGTATGAATAGAAAAAAAAAGCTGAACTTCCCTCGAATAAAAGGGAATTCTTTGGGCCTTACTGCTTAAGTCAAGACATCAGTCTTTTTCTGCCTTTGGACCCCAATTGAAAAATCTGCTCTTCTAGGGTCTTCAGCCTCCTGGCTTTCAGACTGGAACTTACACCATCAGCTTTCCTGGTTCAGCCTTCAGACTCAGGGTGGAACTATATATATCAGCCCTCCTGGGTCTCTAGCTTGCCAACTGTACATCTTGGGATTTCTTAGTATGTGTAGATTGTGTATCTAAATCCTTATAATGTTATAATAAATCTCCTATTTTTTTTCTCATTATTTCTTTCTCTCTCTCTCCCTACATATATCTCCTACTGGTTCTGCCTCTCTAGAGAACCCTGACTAATACAGGGATGGTGATAGTTATGTTTATATTTGAGTAATTATCCTTTAGAAATACATTAATGAAATCTTTACAGATGAAATGATATAACATCTGACATTTGCTACAAAAGGATCTAGAGGCAGAGGGGAAATGAATGAAGATTTAGATACAACACGATTGGCTATTTATTGATAATTGGTAAAGCTAGGTGATGGAAACATGGGGTTTCCTCAAGCTACTTTTACATATGATTAAAATTTTGTTTAGTGAAAAATTAAAAATGGGAGAAAAATTTTACCTCTAGAAAATTGAAAAATTGCATGGGAGGATTGCTTTCTTTCATAACTACTTTCTTTCATCTGACTCTTTATAATGTATGCATATAAAAATAAGTATATTTTTAAAATTAAAAAGTAAAGAGGACCTATCATAAATGTAATTCTTACTGGTGAAACTTTGATTGTCATTAAAGTTAGAAACATTGAAAATGCTTCTCTTCAGCATTGTACTGGATACTTAGCCTTCACAATAAGACAAGAAAAAGAAATAAGAGCTAAATGATTAGGGGGAAAGGACAAAAAAAAATGATTGGTTTTTCAGACAATATTGTGTGCATAGATAATCCAAAATTATTTACAAACTGCAGGAAAACTGCTAGATATAAGACAACTCCTAGATATAAGGTACAAAATCAATATTGTTCTCATACACTGGCAATAACCAATCAGTTATTAGAAATGTGGTGTACAAAATTATATGTATAATCACAACAGAATCCATAAGACATGTGGAAATTGTCAAAAGGTGGGAAGACATTTATGAATAAAATTATAAAACATTATTGAAGGACATAAGTTTTGACCTGAATAAAATCCTAAATGTCAATGCTCCCCTAAATTACTCTCTAGATTCAATGGGTCCAACCAAAATCTCAACAGAACTTTTTGTGTAACTGCAAGCTGATAGAATATCTCATAATTTCAAAACTGTGAGAAATATTTATAAAATGAGAACAAGGGGGAGGCTTGTTTTTGCCATATGTTAAAGTTCATTCTAAACCTGTAGCACCTAACAAAGTGAAATATTGGGACAAAGATAGAAAAATAAATCAATGGAACAAACCAGATATTCCAGAACTAGTCTTATAAAAATTGTGAAACTTGATATATTATACAGGTGTTAGCTGGGAAATGATGGGCTAGTCAATAAATGGAATAATCTGCCATTTGGGGGAAAAAATGAAGTTAGATTTTATCTCACACATCCACAAAAATGAATTCCAGATCAATTAAAGACCTAGCTATGAAAGACAAAAGCTAAACTTGTTAGAAAACATGGAGGAGGGATGATAACTCTATTTTCAAGGTAGGGAACTCAAGATATGAAAAGCCGGCATGATAAAAGAAAGTATCGATTACACTCTAATTTGATTTTTCTGTGTAACAAATGACCCAGTACAAAGTTAGAAGATAAGCGACAGATGAGAGAAGATAATTGCAACATATCAGATTACATAAAAGATTCATATCAGAACACAAGGATCCTGCAAATTGATAAGACAAACAACCCAATAATTTGTTGTACAGAGGATATAAACGATTCACCGAAGAAAAGATCCAAACAACAAATAAATATATGGAAAGATAGTCAAAATAATAATGTTAGAGAAATATAAAAGCAAAAATGAGATCCAATTTCACACCTATCAGACTGATAAAAATTTAAAAGTTTGTGGGGATGTTGGGATACTAAAATGCAGCTGGTGGGACAACTAATTTGGTACAACTAATTTAGGCACAAAACTCAGGATATGGCTTCATGTAGTTGAAAATTTACACATTATATGATATAAGAATACTTACAGCATATACTTCTAGATATACATCTGGGAGAACATAAAGAGATATATAAGATCATTTATTGTCAGCAATAAAAATAATAAACCGCAAGGAAGAGAAGCTGGAAGCAACCCAAATTTTAAAAATAGCATAATTTTTAAAAAATTATTTATTTTTTATTTCAGATATAACAATTAGGTTACAATATTTGCATTTGTTAGGGAAGGCCTCTGTTGTAGTCGTACCCCATATCCAGGAGATGTGCCATATACAATAGGATAAATTTTTAGATAAATATGTGTTCTGGCTTGGCACCAGTGGCTCAAGTGGCTAAGGTGCCAGCCACATACACCTAAGGTGGTGGGTTCGAATCCAGCCCCGACCCACCAAAGAACAATGATGGCTGCAACCAAGAAATAGCCGGGTGTTGTGGCAGGCGCCTGTGGTCCCAGCTACTTGGGAGGCGGAGGCAGGAGACTCGCTTGAGCCGAGGAGCTGGAGGTTGCTGTGAGCAGTGAAGCCATGACACTCTACCCAGGTGCTCAGCTTGAGGCTCTGTCTCAAAAAAAAAAAAAAAAAAATGTGTTCTATTCAGAAGCTTGAATACTATGCAGTGGTTAAAATCAATGAATTAGATCTCCCATTATTCAAAAATAATGTAGAATTTTAAAAGTAAGTTCCAGAGGCTCGGCGCCTATAGCTCAACCGGCTAAGGCGCCAGCCCCGTACACCTAAGGTGGCAGGTTCGAATCCCCAGCCCGGACTGCCAAACAACAATGACGGCAGCAACCAAAAAATAGCCGGGCGTTGTGGCAGGTGCCTGTAGTCCTAGCTACTTGGGAGGCAGAGGCAAGAGACTCGCTTGAGCCCAGGAGTTGGAGGTTGCTGTGAGCTGTAATGCCACGGCACTCTACCCAGGGGGATAGCTTTAGGCTCTGTCTCAAAAAAAAAAAAAAAAAGTCCTTAGGCATGAAGCCTGGCATGTTTTGAAAGAAAACCTTGGAGTAGTGGTTCTCAACCTACGGTTGCGACCCCATTTTAACAATGAAAATATATTGCGGCATTAGGAAGGTTGAGAACCACTGCCTTAGAGGCCTTGTTTAGGGAGTTTAGATTTTTTTTTTTTTAGCTTTAGAAATTTTGACCTTAATAATTATTGGTAAGAGTATAGTACACTATATGTGTGGGCAGTCATACCAGTTACTTTTTCTTCTGTACAGCGATTATTACATTCAAGGTATATTTTGACATTGACCAGGAAATCATTTTAAAAAGTATGTGTGAAGGAAGGGACTAGTGAAAATGGCATAGGGAACAGCCAGTTATGCTTCTATCTGTACATTAGCATGGAGTTACAGGCCCAGAGAGAGGCTTCTGAAAGAACCAGCATGCTGCCAACACTCCAAGTTTGAATTATTCTGATGGAGGGCATCCATTTTGGATTCTTGGAGAAATCACAAACATGAAACTATAGAAAAACACACTTTTCTAAGTAAGTGAAGAAGAAAAAAATGATTGAAAAATGAGAGGCTTAGGATGTGTATAATGAAAACACATTATACCCATACACATGTAAAATGGCTAACACTTAGGGTTTATTAAGTGTCTTTATTTTTAATTTTGCAATTTTGAAGTGTTTTTAAATGTCAAAATACTAATGGGGGGCTTTATATTTTATTCTGAACTTTAAATGGGAAAAGTTGTATTTTTAAGATTATTTTGACTGCTGTGTAGATCATCAGGAGTGAGTCCATTCAGGCTAGTGAGATGCTCAGATGAGTTGTCCCTCTTTCTCTTTCCTCACCTATTTTTCTTTCTTCTGGCCCCGCGCTCCTTCATCTCTTCCTCCTTTGTTGGAAAAAGAGAAGGATCTAAGGAAGAGGAATTATAGGTAACCCAAAAAGGGACCTCGTGGTAACCTGGGGATAGAAGGACAAGTGAGTCAGGCAGGGGTCAGCTTTTGGTGCCAGAGGTAGGAGGCACTGCATCATGGCCCTGTCACTTGAAGGCTGTTTTTCTATCACTTGTCCTGCTGTTCTTCTTTATAGAAATAAAACAGGCTGATAAAAATTTATAGTATAATAGTAAAATATATAAAAGATAAATAGGTAACATATGAAATAAAAATCCCTCACAGTCCTGAGAAGAGTGTCTTTTTGTTTTTGTTTTTTTTTTCTTTTAAAGACAAGTTCTCGCTCTGTTGATCACTGTTCACGGCAACTTCCAGGTCCCAAGATCAGACGATCCTTCTGGCTTAGCCTCCCCAGTAGCTAGGACAACGGGCATGTGCCACCACACTTGGCTAATTGTTTTTGTTTGTTTTTAGAGTGGGAGTTTCACTATGTTGCACAGGTTGGTCTTGAACTCCTGGCCTCCCAAAATGCTGAGATTTACAGGGATAAGCCACCACACCTGGCCTAACTGATTTTTTTCAGTGTTACATGTGGGAAGTATAAGGAATATGGAGTTAGAGCAGCTCAGTTCTGAATCCCAATCCTGCCATTTAAAAGCTGTGTGTGAGGGCAGCGCCTGTGGCTCAGTGGGTAGGGTGCCGGCCCCATATACCAAGGGTGGCAGGTTTGAACCTGGCCCTGGCCAGTTAAAACAGCAATGACAGCTGCAACAACAACAAAAAAAAATAGCCCGGCATTGTGGCGGGTGCTTGTAGTCCCAGCTACTTGGGAGGCTGAGGCAAGAGAATTACTTAAGCCCTAGTGTGAGAAATAGTGTATAATGGGGATGTAATTCCTACCTAGAGAATCACTAGGTAGGATACTACCTAAATACTGAGTGGAATGTATGCTGTTTATGTTGCCTCATAACAGTAGGCTTCCAGAAGGTGGTAGCATTGTCAGTAATAGGACAAAATGAGTTTTTGTGAAGAGAGGGTTGAGAAGATGAGACAGCCTGTCAACTTTAAGATTTTCTAAAGTAGGAAACAAAGCCTTCACTTCTGCATAGTTGCTGACTTCTAAGCCAGCACTGGACATTGCAAGTCCTAATGCCCAAAGTAGAGCATCTGACTTACTTATTGTGTGACTGGACTTGTATAGCAGTTACCTTGTTTTGCAATTAAAACATTTGATCTGTTTGGGTTAGATGACTGTTTTTGCTTGCTCCTGTTTATAAGCTTTGTTTCTATACCAAAACGGAACTCTGAATGGGAAAATTCATGGACTTCACATTTAAATAGATAGAGGATCTGGTTATTTTGCCCATCACCTGGGCATTCTTGAGTGAGTAGCATGATTTCTTTATTTAAAAAAGAAAGAAGGCCTGCTCAGGTGGCTTACATCTGTAATCCCAGCACTTTGGGAGACAGAAGAGGATGATCGCTTGCGGCCAGGAGTTCTAGACTACCCTGAGCAAACCCCTCACCTCTACAAAAATAAGAATAAAAATATTAGCCAGGTGTAGTCTCGCATGCCTGTAATTCTAACTACAGGTTGCAAAGAGCTGTGATTGTACCACTATACTGTAGCCTGGGTGACAAAAAAAGAAAGAAGAAAACATGGATGGAGGAAGGCATTTTAAAAAGCTATGAGGTTTTTTTTTTTTCTTTTTTTTTAGAGACAGAGTCTTACTTTCCTGCCCTCAGTAGAGTGCTGAGGCATCACAGCTCACAGCAACCTCCAGCTCATGGACACAGGCGATTCTCTTGCCTTAGCCTCCAGAGTAGCTGGGACTAAGACACCTGCCACAACCAACTCCTGGCTATTTTTTTGTTGCAGTTTGGCGGGGGACCAGGTTCGAACCCACCACCCTCCGTATATAGGGCCAGTGCCCTACTCACTGAGCCACAGGTGCTGCCAAAGCTTTGAGGTTTTTATATAAATTAAATGAGATAATTATAAAGTGTCTTACATATATCCTAGAAGTATGTTTTCTTTCTTCCTTTTTTGTTTCTTTTTGAGACACAGTCACACTCTGTTGCCCTGGGTAGAGTACCTTGGCATCAGCCTAGCTCCAAGTAACCTTAAATACCTGCCTCAGTCACCTCAGGCACCCAACCCACCAAAACACCTGGCTAATTTTTCTACTTATAGTAGAGATGGGACCTCACTGTTGCTCAGGTTGGTCTTGAGCTCCTGAGCTCAAGGGATCCTCTCAGAGTGCTAGGATTATAGGCATGAGCCACAGTGCCCAGCTTAGAAGTGTGTTTCTTTTCCTTCCTTAAAGGCATAAATTATGGCTTAGACTTTATAGAGGTGTTTCTCACAGTACTAATGTGTTGCTCACACTCAAGGGCAGTTGCTCATACTTAATATACAAAAACCAATGAAAAAGAGAAATGTAATAGAAAAAGACTAGACATCAAGAGACTCAGTAATGTTCTAGGTTGGCTTTTAATTAGCAACATAACCCTCAAGTCTTTTCGTCCATAGTTCCTTTTTCTTCATTTTTGACTTGTGTATGAAATATGTTATAGAAATGTATTATTACCGAAGTTTTTCTTTTCTGGTTAATTTAAGCAGAAGATACCACTTACTAAAAACCCACATACTATGATTTTCAAAATTACTTTTTATATTCTTGGGTTAAGTGATTTTATTCAGGAATTATAATTATTTACCTTTTTTTTTTTAAAAACCAGGTTTAAGGATTGTTTAAGCTGCATCAATGGAGCACATACAGGGGGCTTGGAAGACGATCAGCAATGGTTTTGGATTTAAAGATGCGGTGTTTGATGGCTCCAGCTGCATCTCCCCTACAATAGTTCAGCAGTTTGGCTATCAGCGCCGGGCATCAGATGATGGCAAACTCACAGATTCTTCTAAGACAAGCAACACTATACGAGTTTTCTTGCCGAACAAGCAAAGAACAGTGGTATGTGAACATTCCTCTTAGGAAATGTAGCTATTTCTCTGCCTGTAGAAAACATTGTGGATTATGTTGTCCAACTTAGAGACAGGCAAAATCTTTACTGTCATAGTTGGGGCCTTTCTTCCATTTCCTGCTTGTTCTGTTTCTTTTACTTCCTCTTTGCCCTCACTAGCGTGAAGTACTTGTGAGATGGAATTTTTGTTAGGAAGACCATCCATTTTGTTGCAAATAAAATTTTTGATCATAAAAATACACATTTGTTTATAGGTCAGATTGGCTTATTTTCCTCTTTTGTTCATGTTTGCATGTACATTTCAGTGAGTCAAACAAATTAGAGACGTAGAAAGGGAAGGGTTTATCATTTTATCTATCTTAACCACTGTGATGTTAACAGCTAAATGTGTTTCTTTCCACACTTATACAACATATATAAACATATAATTATAGGTTTCCTCACCTTCACAGTATCTGAATGTTATTATTTGTATTATCCTAAAAAAAATTTTCTCCCAATTAATATATCATGGACTCCCTCCCCTCCAGGTCATTATAAATATAATAATATAGTATTTAATAAATACAACATGGAACATACTATGAAAATGCCATTCTTTACTCAAGTGCCTACCTATTGCTGGACAATTCAGGGATTTTTTGTGTGTGTTGTGTGTTTTCTTTACCATTACAGGCAATGCTATCTTAAATGATCTACCCATACCACTACAGATTTGTACATGTATTTCTGTGCTTACCTTTCTAAGAGGTGTTACAACCTGTGTGGTTCTAAAGGTGGTCCTTTGTTTGTAGGTAAATGTACGAAATGGAATGAGCTTGCATGACTGCCTTATGAAAGCACTCAAGGTGAGGGGCCTGCAACCAGAGTGCTGTGCAGTGTTCAGACTTCTCCATGAACACAAAGGGTAAGAACTCAAAAGTCAGTTATTTCCTTCAGACCAGTAAGGTTCTCCTAGCTTCAAATAATAACTATTTACATTTAAAAAAAAGTACTATCTTCCTATAGAATATCATACATTTGTATACCCTTGTTTATAAGAGACAATTCAGAAAAATAAGGTATTTAGAATTAGAAATTATTTCTGGGACATTGTCTTGAAAAATAAGTTACATGTTAGGTATTGATAGTGTTTCTAAGGATAGAAACAGTAACACTAGATGGTATTTCTTGAAACAAAAATTTTTCTTTAGGTTTGGTGCCTGTGGCTTAAGTGGCTAAGGTGCCAGCCACATACACCTGAGCTGGCGGGTTCAAATCCAGTCCAGCCCGTCAAACAACAATGACGGCTGCAACCAAAAAAACAAAATAAAACCAAAAAAGCGGGCATTGTAGTAGTCCCAGCTACTTGGGAGGTGGAGGCAGGAGAATCTCTTGAGCCCAGGAGTTGGAGGTTGCTGTGAGCTGTGATGCTACAGCACTCTACCCAGGGCAACAGCTTGAGGCTCTGTCTCCAAAAAAAAAAATTTTTTTTTTCCTTTGTGTTTTCTACAATGCATTAGGTAGAGTGGGTACTTAGAAAGCATTTGCACTGTTATTTATAGTTAAAGAATGTTATCCTCAAGAGATTGACTTTTGTCATTCACTCATTTTTATTCGTTTTATTGAGTACTGAACCCCTGTTGTTTGATAGACATAGGGCCAAAAGATGCAGGAGAATTTCTGTTTGAAGGAAGAGTTATAGTTCATACTATTTCTAAATAGTCTTTGATTAGATATTTCTATCTTGCCACCACCCTTAGAAATAGGAGTAATATCTCATAGCAGCAGAAATGTCCATAATTATCCATTACCCATTATTTCCCCCCTAAAATATGCAGAAACCTTCCAGAAGGTTCTTTTAACTTTACCCTCTTGAAAAGTTGCACTTTTTGTTACTGATCTTCAGCTTACATCTTTCATGTTTCAAGGAATTCTTCAGTTAGAGAGTAGTCTAGGGAATGAATTTACTCCAAGGGATGATCTTAATTCCTCTCAGTTTAGGGAGCAGTTTGTTGAACTGCAAATCTTTGAAGCACATATCAGCTTTAGTTAGATGGTTGTAGCCTTAGGTTGGTCCCCAAGCCAATCCATCGTGTTCCTCAAGGACTAGAGATATTCTGAGATGGGAGTAGGGTGGGGGTGGGTGTTGATCTACTGGCCTCCAAGCCTATGTTGGTTTAGAGGTACCCCTACCCTGAGTTTATTCAGATAGACAAGTGCCTGCAGACTGATCAGAAAATAGTGCTTCCCTTCCTTTTCCTCATTAGGGCAAACAGGGCTTTGGAGTGGAATTTACCAGAGTATGTATAGGGAAATTATATTAAGGAGTATATTATAAATATCACTACAAAAGTTCTGCGACAGTCTGTGTTATGGTCTATTATTTCACTTATAAGAAATAGTTGTCAGTGTCCTTTCTGATTCACCTGTACAAATTTCCACATGCTGAGCTTGTATTGCTGAGGGCTTCATTTGTTTCCATCTGTGCAGATCTTATGTTTTTTGATTTTTGTTTATCTCAAAACTTTCATAGTGACCCACATATTTACTGTTAGATAACCAGAAAATGGCTTTAAATAGGCTTCTGCTAAGTGATGAGAGATTCAAATAGTGTTATTTAAATACCAAAGAGTATAAAGAACATACTCTTTACCTGAGTATATACTTATATCTTACTTCAGGAAATAAGCCAGATTAATTGAACAAGACATGAGAAAGGAATATATTGGACATTACTTTTTAAGTTACACGTATTAAGTTTTTTGTTTTATTCTAAGCACAGAAAGAGTGGTTTCAGAGTACATTTTAAGACAGTTCTGTCTCCCATAGACTTATACACATATTTGTAGACCCTACACCTCTGTAGATTTGAGTCTGTTATTAATAGAAAAGTACGGCTCAGCGCCTATAGCTCAACCGGCTAAGGCACCAGCCACGTACACCTAAGGTGGCGGGTTCGAGTCCCCAGCCCAGACCCGCCAAACAACAATGACGGCTGCAACCAAAAAATAGCCAGGCGTTGTGGTGGGCGCCTGTGGCCCCAGCTACTTGGGAGGCGGAGGTAAGAGACTCGCTTGAGCCCAGGAGTTGGAGGTTGCTGTAAGCTGTAATGCCACAGCACTCTACCCAGGGGGACAGCTTGAGGCTCTGTCTCAAAAAAAAAAATAGAAAAGTGTGTTTCATTTGTGGTTCCTTTATATATCTTCTACATTGAAGTAGGCTATTAAAGACCAAATTTTGATACTGTAGCAATATTTATAACCTATTTCACAAGATTTTAGGATTTTTTATAGGATTTTAATATCAATGTACAATTTAATACGTATTTACTTTATCATGGGATTGTTATATATCATTGTTTAAAGAATACTTTCAGAGCACAGGGTTTGGAGTACAACAGACCTTAATTTCAGGTTAGGCCCTCAAAACTCACTGTGTGACCTTGAGTAAGTTACATTCTTAGAGCTCAAATTTTCTCATTTAATTCATTTCTAAATAAATTAACTTATGTAATTTATAGTTCTGCATAAATTAAATAAGCTAATATATGGATTAAGTAATGTTTATATAGCATACAATTAATGGTAGCTGTTATTTACATTGAACTCCTACCTTGTTTAAACATTTCCCTTTCATGTTATGTTTTTTAAAAATCCTTTTCAGTAAAAAGGCCCGTTTAGATTGGAATACTGATGCTGCCTCTTTGATTGGAGAAGAACTTCAAGTAGATTTCCTGGATCATGTTCCCCTCACAACACACAACTTTGTAAGTTGCAGATCTCCTCTCTCTGTGGAGTGTTGATTGCTTTGCCTGGCGTAACAGGAATTTACAGGTGGTAATAAGCATATGTATTATAAGATTGTTTAAAACATTGTTATGCCATTGTTTACTGTAAGGCAGTTTAGATTTCATTAGATGTATACTTTATTGATTGTACAAATGTTGGAAGTAGGATTCTTCATTTTGTAAAAACTCAGGGGTGGGGGAAGAAATTACAATGTCTTTTCTCATGTTTCATTTGTTCAGCATAATTTACAGCTTTATTCTTACAGGCTCGGAAGACGTTCCTGAAGCTTGCCTTCTGTGACATCTGTCAGAAGTTCCTGCTAAATGGATTTCGATGTCAGACTTGTGGCTACAAATTTCATGAACACTGTAGCACCAAAGTACCCACTATGTGTGTGGACTGGAGTAATATCAGACAACTCTTGTAAGACCTTTTTCTCTTTCCCTCCCCCTAAAGAATGTAGAGATAGGGATTATACGTGTATATACTTTTTAGGGTGTTTATATATTTTTGTCAAGTTTGGGCTGTAGATTTGTGAAATGAATTATTGTGATCTAGAAACCATCTACTTTAGAAACATAGTTCTAAAACTAGCTAGGTTGAGTGTGGCTTTGTAATTCCAAAATGAGCAGGTAGGACCTATTTATTATCTGCCACATAGAGATTGACATGCTGTGATTTAGTAAAGAAAAGAACAAAAGGATGTGAAAACAAAAAGATTTTTGGCTTTTCTTTCTTTTTTTTGCCCGGGGCTGGGTTTGAACCCTCCACCCTCTGTAAATGGGGCCAGCGCCCCACTCACTGAGCCACAGGCACCGCCCCCAAATGGCCTTTTAAATACTGTTAACACAGATAATGAAAAGCTAATGTCTTGCTTATCTTTTTATGAAGATATTAGAAAAACCCTGGGAATGTTAACATTAAACCATGATGGTAGCATCTTTTTTGCTTTTGTGGTTCATGTTTAAGTTACATGTTGATTTTGGAGCAAGAATTTGAGTAGCATAAATGGCACAAGTTTTGGAATCCAACAGATGTGTCAATGTCTCAGTGGTTACTAACTGTAACTACTCTGAGCCTCAGTTTACCCATCTGAAAAAGGGGTATTACTTCCTTGCATTGTTCTTGTGAGGATTAGCTGAGATAACATAAAATTTAGCACAAGTGCCCAGCTTATAGAGAAGTTACCTAATTAATCTCCTTTCCTCCTGTTTTTGAGTTTTGGTGCTGAATATGATTTATTCTCCACATTTTAGTTTTTCACCTATGTGTTTCCAAAATGGAATGTTTCTAGAAACGTTCTACATGATATTGGTTATAAAATGTCCTACTGCAATTTTTAAAAAGATAATTTTGCTATAACTGGACATTGGACCAGTCTTTCCTGGAAATGCACACTGACATCTGTGTATTCATTTGCAGGTAAATATTATTCACATTCTGTAATTATGCAAACCCAGTTATTTGGCATCATGGTGTTCTCTTTACTTCCAGGTAGCCTAAAATAGTACAGGCAACTATAACTGGAAAAAATTCAGTTTGAGTAGCTGTAAGTTTGTAAGGCAAGGCAGGCTGTATTTTTATGTAAAATTACTGCAAGTCTGTAAACTAGTATTTCCTTGCTTTCTTTAAGATTGTTTCCAAATTCCACCATTGGTGATAGTGGGGTCCCAGCACTGCCTTCTTTGACGATGCGTCGTATGCGAGAGTCTGTTTCCCGGATACCTGTTAGGTAATTTTTTACCTATAGCTTTTCTTTTGGAAAGTTACAGTGGGATTGGTGGGTTGGAAGGCCTAGTTCTTTGTATTCCCTCCCCTCTCTCTCTGTAAACCCCCCGTGCTGCTTCTGTGAAATTTGATAGTGGTATTAAAGCAAAATGTTCATGTTTATCTTTGTGGTCCTATAGTCCTTACATTCTGGAAAGTGACTTTGATTACATACAGTTATCATAGCACACCCTTTAATATCTCATCACAGTTTAAAGAGCTTGAGATTCTGCTTTCCTCAATATGTAGTAAGTTGAGCCTCAAAGAAAGGGTCCCCAAACTGAATACAATGATTCAGTAAAATTAAAATCCTTGACTTTGAAGTGTTTGTTCTGGCCTTGCATTGCTAAAACCATTGTATTTAATAGACTGCTGTCTTTAAAAAATCAAATGAGAGAAAATTGAGTAAATATCTTTCCTTATGTGAATATGAGCTTCCACATAACTTGTCCTTACTCAGTTTTTAAAATCAGAGTTTTGTTCAATCCACATATCTTTTAGTTTTATACATGTATTTGGAACCAAAGTAAAATCTATGTCTTGGTCCAAAATATCTTGCTTTAATGAATCAGATAAAACCATCATGGCCCCGTATAAAGCCACCACATGCCTGAAGTTCTAGCACTTTCAGAAGCTGAGGCAGGAAGATTGCTTGAAGCCAGAAGTTCAAGACCAGCCTGAGAAACAGAGTGAGACCTTATCTAAAAAAAAAAAAAAAATAGAATAAATTAGGCACAGTGGTGCACACTTACAGTGCTATCTATTCAGGAGGTTGAGGTAAGGGGATTTCTTGGGCCTAGAAGTTCAGATCTTTAGTGACCCATGATCATACCACTGTCCTCCAGTCTGGGGAACAGAGCAAAACTCTTACCTCTTCAAAAAAGGGGGGGGGGGGAAGTACCATGAAAATTGTTAAAGGTAGCATATTTCAGAGAAGGAATTTATACTGAAAGATATCTATATATATATTTGTATATGGCTTTTATTCATTTGAAAAGCAAGTATGCCCCAAAATTGTACTTGCATGTAAAAATTAGAAGAAACTGGGTCTCTGAAGATAAAAACAGAGAATTATGTGGGAAGAACAATTTCCCTTAGAGAAACTAGCTTTTTTCCCCTTGAATTTGAATGTGGGTGTTACCTGAATTGAATAAAGCTCAAACTAATCTTTAGAGCAAATAATGAAAATGTTTTACTTCTTTTTTTTTTTTTTTTTTTTGCAGTTTTTGGCCGGGGCTGGGTTTGAACCCGCCACCTCCAGCATATGGGGCCAGTGCACTACTCCTTTAAGCCACAGGCGCCACCTAAAATGTTTTACTTCTTAATGCACTTTCCCAGTTGGTTTAGTGGGAGGGTTTGGCTGTGGAGGTGATTTATTAAAAAGAAGAAAATGTATGTTTTGTTCTCCTCTCCATTGAATTCCAAGCACATATATTATTTCCTTTTTAAAAATTTTGCATCCAAAAGCACCTAGACAGAAAAAGAATTTTTAGCTGGCATATATTTGAAAGAATGGAACATTTTGTCAAAGGTTATACAGGTAGAGTTTGTTCTTGAGTGGTGTCTTTTTGTTTTGTTCTGTTTTGGTTTTGGGGGGTTTTTTTTTAGAGACAGAGTCTTACTTTATTATTCTCAGTAGAGTGCTGTGGTGTCTCAGCTTACAGCAACCTCCAACTCCTAGGTTTAGGCGATTTTTTTTTTTTTTTTTTTTTTTTTTGAGACAGAGCCTCAAGCTGTCCCCCTGGGTAGAGTGTCGTGGCATCTCAGCTCACTGAAACCTCCAACTCCTGGGCTCAAGCGAGTCTCTTGCCTCTGCCTCCCAAGTAGCTGGGACCACAGGTGCCCGCCACAATGCCCGGCTATTTTTTGGTTGCAGCCGTCATTGTTGTTTGGCAGGTCCGGGCTGGGGATTCGAACCCGCCACCTTAGGTGTATGTGGCTGGCACCTTAGCCGAT
>CAUYTI010151178.1:0-16316 GCA_963575145.1 Galago senegalensis
GGCAGGCGCCTGTGGTCCCAGCTACTTGGGAGGCGGAGGCAAGAGACTCGCTTGAGCCCAGGAGTTGGAGGTTGCTGTGAGCTGTGGTGACACGGCACTCTACCCAGGGGGACAGCTTGAGGCTCTGTCTCAAAAAAATAAAATAAAGTAACTCGAGGTCCGCTCGGCACCTGTGGCTCAAGTGGCTAAGGCGCCAGCCACATACACCTAAGGTGGTGGGTTCAAATCCAGCCTGGACAAACAACAATGACGGCTGCAACCAAAAAATAGCCCGGTGTTGTGGCAGGCGCCTGTGGTCCCAGCTACTTGGGAGGCAGAGGCAGGAGACTCGCTTGAGCCCAGGAGTTGGAGGTTGCTGTGAGCTGTGAAGCCACGGCACTCTACCCAGGGGGATAGCTTGAGGCTCTGTCTCAAAAAAAAAAAAAAAGAAAAGAAACTCTATGTCATAAATGATTTTCTTTGTATCTTCTATAATTTTAGTTATTACTGCTATTTCAATAAATATAACATAAAAAATATTATCACATAGAAACAGTGTTGTCTAGCTCAGCACCTGTGGCTCAAGTGGCTAAGGCACCAGCCACATACACCTAAGGTGGCGAGTTCGAATCCAGCCTTGGCCTGCCAAACAATAATGACGGCTGCAACCAAAAAAATAGCCAGGCGTTATGGCGGGCGCCTGTGGTTCCAGCTACTTGGGAGGCGGAGACGGAAGACTCGCTTGAGCCCAGGAGTTAGAGGTTGTTGTGAGCTGTGATGCCACGGCACTTGACCCAGGGGGACAGCTTGAGGTTCTGTCTCAAAAAAAAAAAAAAAGAAAAGAAAAAAAAAACAGTGTTGTCTAATAAAACTGCCTTCAAAGGTTCGGCTCACGCCTGTAATCCTAGCACTCTGGTAGGCTGGATGGCTTGAGTTCAGGAGTTCCAGACCAGCCTGAGCAATAGTGAAACCCCCATCTTTACTAAAAATAGAAAAAGTAGCTGGGTGTTGTGGCAGGAGACTGTGGCCCCAGCTACTCAGGAGGCTGAGGCAAGAGGATTGCTTGAGTATAGGAGTTTGAGGTTGCTGAGAGCTATGATCATGACCTGGCACTCTACCTAGGACAACAGAGTGTGACTCTTCCCCAAAGTAAAAAAATATATTAAAAAAGAAATGAAAGAAAATAAAAATAGAAAACTTAGCCAGGTATTACAGCATGAGCCTGTAGTCCCAGATACTTGGGAGGCTGAGGCAGGTTGAGGCAGGTTTAACCCAGGAGTTTGAGGTTGCTATGAGCTAGGTCAAGGCCCTGGCACTATAGCTGGGAAACAGTGAGACACTGCCTCAAAAAAAAAAGAAAAAGAAAAAGGAAAAAGAAAAAAAATTACCTGTAATGACAAATGTTTTTTCTCTGAGCTATTAGAAAGGCAGTTATCAAATACTGGAGATGAGGAACTGAATTTTTAATTTAATTTAAAGTGATTTAAATTTAATTAGCCCATGTGGTTAGTGGCTCCTGTGTAGTATTCAGGGCAGAATTAAGATGTGAAGAAAAAAATGAAAATTTTAAACAATTTCAAATATATATTTTAAAAAATAAGCAGATGACTCAGTGCCCTTTGCTCAATGGTTAAGGCTCCAGCCACACACAGGCTGGTGGGTTTGAACTCGGCCCAGGCCTGCTAAACAAAAGTGACAATTGCAACCAAAAAATACCTGGGTGGTCTAGTGGGTGCCTATAGTCCTAGCTACTTGGGAGGCTGAGGCAAGAAAATTGCTTAGTGGCTCCACAGTTAGGGCGCCGGCTCTGTATACCTAGGGTGGTGGGTTCAAACCCAGCCCCGGCCAAACTGCAACAAAAATAGCTAGGTGTTGTGGTGGGCGCCTGTAGTCCCAGCTACTCTGGAAGCTGAGGCAGGAGAATCACCTAAGCCCAGAAGGTAGAGGCTGCTGTGAGCTGTGATGCCACAGCACTCTACCCCAGGGAATAAAGTGAGACTCTTATCCCTTAAAAGAAGAAAAAAAAAAAAGATTAGCAGAAAGTAGAGCAAAATGTACATACAGTTCTTTACCTTCTATCTACTTTTTAATGATTCTCAAATTTTCTGAGTATATATTAATTTTATTTATTTTCCTGAGACAGAGTCTTACTATGTTGCCCTCAGTAGAGTGCAGTGACATCACAGCTCACAGCAACCTCAAACTCTTCTTGCCTCAGTCTCCCAAGTAGCTGGGACTTCAGGCATCCACCACAACGTCCAGCTACTTTTTGGTTGCAGTTGTTATTGTTGTTTAGCAGGCTTGGACTGGGCAACAAACCCGCCAGCTTCAGTCTATGTGTCTGGTGCCCTACTCACTGAGCTACAGGCACCAAGCCTATATATTAATTTTAAAAAGTAGAAAATAGTTTTAGTATAAAATTAGTACTATCCTATGTAACATCACCAGAAAAATAAGATTAGCTATTGAAGCTTATTACAAATACTGGATTGGAGAGATTAACTTTCACATAGTTATGAAGAATAGTTACATAAAATAATGTCAAGTAATTAGGGATAAAAGTAAATTTTCTTTTCTTAAACCTGAGGAAATACTTGTAAATAAAAGCATTTAAGTCAAATGGTCTTACATTCCATTCACCACTGAGGGTATCTGCAAAACTCAGAAATTCACTGGCTCTCACAATATCATCTATGTCCATGAAGAAATCTACGTAGTTTTGGTGAAGATATAAATTAAATAACTCTCCCGGCATGTGTGACATTTCTACTACTTCCTATAAAAAGAAGCATACATACACAAATTTGGTTAAAATGCAGTAGTCAGTTATATATGCACACAAATTATATATCCACTGTAACCAGTACTAAGTGTAAAGAAAGATCTTACCTCAGGTTGAATAAGTAAAGTATCCCGTTCATATTCAGATAAATGAGAAGGCAGCTGAGGTGAGCCTAATTCTGTTAAAGATGCTCCTATAAAAAATTTCTGGAATTATTAAAGATAATACCATTGTTTTTCTTTTTTTTGAGAGAGAGTCTGAAGCTATCGCCCTCAGTAGAGTGCTGTAGCATCACAGCTCATGGCAACCTCAAACTCTAGGGCTTAAGTGATTCTCTTGCCTCAGCCTTCCAAGTAGCTGGGACTACAGGCGCCCACCACAATGCCCAGCTATTTTCTGTTGTTGTTGTAGTTGTCATTGTTGTTTTAGCTGGCCTGGGCTGGTTGGAACCTGCCAGTCTGGGAGTATGTGGCCAGCACCCTACCCACTGAGCTACGGGCACTGCCCATCTTTATAATCATATAGTACCTCTCACTTAAGATTTCAACACTTTCAAGCGAGGTGCAGTGGCTCATGCCTGTAATCCCAGCACTCTGGGAAGCTGAGGCAGATGGATTGGTTGAGTTCAGGAGTTTGAGACCAGCCTGAGCAAGAGCAAGACCCCTGTTTCTACTAAAAATAGAAAAACTATCCCGGCACAGTGGCATACTCTGTAGGCTGAGGGAAGAGGCTTGCTCAAGCCTCAGAGTTTGAGGTTGTTGTGAACTATGATGCCATGGCATTCTACCCAGGGCAAAAGAGTGAGAATCCATCTCCAAAAAAAAAAAAAGATTTTCAAGACTTCAGACACATAATGCCAAAATACTAAATAAGCTATTAAAATAAAAAACAAATACAGGCAGCACCTTGGCTCAGTGAATAGGGCAGCAGCCCCTTATACTGAGGGTGGCAGGTTCAAACCTGACCCCAGCCAAACTGCAACAAAAAAACAGCCAGGCATTGTGGCAGCCACCTGTAGTCCCTGCTACTTGGGAGGCTGAGACAAGAAAATCGCCTAAGCCCTAAGGCTGGAGGTTGCTGTGAGCTGTGATGCTATGGCACTCAACTGAGGGTGACAAAGTGAGACTCTGTCTCTAAAAAACATAAAAAATAAAATAATATAAAATAAAAAACAAAGCCTGAGCAAGAGCAACCTCATCGCCACAAAAAATAGGAAAATTTAATATGGCACACTCCCTAGGTGTAGGATACAACTACAACTCTGATTTTTACCTGTCACGTGTAAATTATATAACCTAATCATTTATACCCTCATGTTAATCTGAAATTTAAGAATGGGAAAAAGAAGGGGTGGTGCCTGTGACACAGTGAGTAGGGCACCAATCCCACATACCGAGGGTGGCAGGTTCAAACCCACCCCGGCCAGCTAAAACAGCAGTGGCAACTGCAAAAAAATAACCAGATGTTGTGGCAGGTGCCTGTAGTCCCAGCTACTCAGAAGGCTGAGGCAAGAGAATCGCTTAAGCCCAGGAGTTGGAGGTTGCTGTGAGCTATGACACCACAGCACTCTACCAAGGGCTACAGAGTGAGATTGTCTCAAAAGGAAAAAAGGAAATAAAATAGAAAAATTAGCCAAGTGTTGTGGTGCAAACCTATAGCCCTAGGTACTAGAAGGCTGAGGCAGAAAGATTGCTTTAACCCAGGAATTTGAGGGTGCAGCAAACTATGATGACACTACTGCACTCAAGCCCAAGCGACAAAATAACACCCTGTCTCAAAAACAAAAACAACAGAATAACTGGGAGCTTAGGTGCATCTCTTTTACCAGTATTACCAGTAACTAAATTAAGCATTCTGATGCCCGGATTATGGCTTTTTTAGACTTAAAGTACTGCATTTCCCACTTGGGTAGAGTGGCTCATGCCCGAAAGGCTGAAGTAGGAAGACTGTTTGAGGCCAAGAGCTCAAGACCAGTGTGGGCCCTGACCAACATAGCAAAGTCTTGTTTCTCACAAAAGAAAAGGAAAAGAAACATTAGCCAGGTGTGGTTGCATGCACCTATAGTCCCACCTACTTGGGAGGCTGAGACTAGAGGATTCCTTAAGCCCAGGAGTTTGAGGTGGCAGTGAACTATGATGATGATGTCACTGCATTGTAGCCCAGGCAATAGAGCGAGACCCTGTCTCAAAACAAAAAGCAAACAAACAAGCAAACAAATAACCCCTCTATTTCTCAAAGTACAACCGTATCACCTTTCTCGCTTTGGGATGCTTTCTTCCTTTGATCCTCAGCTGAATATGGATGCCTTTTTTTACTCTTTTATTTACTATTTAGAAAGATGCTACTCTTTACATGAGAGAATGGGAACCTCATTTGCTAATGCAAGAAATTGTAAGTGAATGGTAGAAAGGAAAATAAAGGGTAGAAGGAAAAAATTTAGATGGAATAGCTACTTAGGCTCAGAGGTAAGGGGATCCAAAGACAAAGGAGTGTCTCCCTTGCCATCTAAGTGATACCTATTTCATTTTCCTCAGGTGGCATGGAGGTTTTCACTTAAAGTCTCAGTTTTCTTCCTCTGTCATCGTAAGCATGAAGATAGGTATCTTGGCTCAGCGCCCGTAGCTCAGTGGCTAGGGCGCCAGCCACACACTAGAGCTGGCAGGTTCAAATACAGCCTGGGCCTGCCAAACAACAATGAGAACTACAACCAAAAAAGAGCTGGATGTTGTGGCAGGTACTTGTATTCCCATCTACTTGGGAGGCTGAGGCAAGAGAATCACTTAAGCCCTAGAGTTGGAGGTTGCTGTGAGCTGTGATGCCATAGCACTCTACCCAGGGCAACAGCTTGAGGACCTGCCTCAAAAAAAAAAAAAAGGAAAAAAGAAAACAGGTTATCTCCTATTACTGAAAGGAGAATCAATCTGGGAGATGAGCAATGGAGGTGGAGGAGCTGAGGAAGAGCAGGCGTCAAAGAACACAGCACAGAGCAATGAACATCTCTGCCTTAGGAGGCCACAATCTAATAGAGTACAGAGAAATAGAAGAGGATTGCGAGAAACCTGTCAATTTATCTGGGGCCCTGCTGGCTGGAGCCCACTGCTAAAAGGGCTATAGGCTACTAATGTGCCACTAAAAGTTGGACTGATGTTTTAACTTCAGCAAACTATACTTTTAAAGATTTACAGGTATAGATATGGCCTATAGTAAGAAGTTTATTTTTTACTTCTTATTCTGCTTATAGTCAGAAAATACTCTACCTAAATCTGCTTATAGTCAGAAAATACTCTACGTAAATACATTTTCTTACAACTTTTTAGGTCTTGGCAAACAGTATCTGACCTAATCCTAGCTCTTTCTTGTGACAGAACAAAATACATGCATTTAAAAAAATATGGTATTTTATTTCCATTGTAAGACTATGTAAAATCCAACAGATTTTAAAAACATAAATTTTCTTACTTTTACAATATAGAATTTTCCCCAAAGCTCTGAAGAGAAACAGAGAAACGTCTTTGCCACCAATAGCTTGGACTTCTTGATTTTCAAAAACCGCATCAGGTTTTTTCCTTCGTTTTGATTTTGACAGTGCAGCATCTGATTTGAATGATATTCCTCTTTTCTTCGGCCATAAATTGTTCTCTCCTAATATACACCGAAGTGACAATATTTAAAATTAAAATATGAAAATTTAAAAAAACATTTCATATATTTTTAATACTAAACATTCTAATTAAATATATTTTTGTAATTAACAGTAATTACAAAATGTTAACTCATTCAGAGTCCTCTGAACCAATATCATAAATATTCTAAAATCTGGAAAAATCTGAAACACTTCTGTTACTAAGCAATTCAGGTGAGGGATACTCAATCTGTAAGGTCACGTCACCTTGTTTTCTCAAGTGATATGTGCAAGGTACTGTTCTTGTGCATAATACATATTAATTAATTTAATCCTATCAACCCTATGAGGGGAGAACAATTATTACACAAAGAAATGAAATATAAAGAGGTTAAGTAACCGGTTCAAGGTTAGCAAGTAAGTGATTTGCATCCAGGTCATCTGTTTCTGTAATCTATGTTAACAACTATGCTATATTACCTCTTTGCTGATTTTGGCAATCCCCCCAGTTTATAAATATGCCTGTGTTCAACTTTCACTTTTTTTTTGAGACATAGTCTTACTATGTCACCCTCAGTAGAGGGCCGTAGTGTCACAGCTCACAGCAGCCTCAAACTCTTGGACTTGGGCAATTCTCTTATCTCAGCCTCCCAAGTAGCTGGGACTACAGGTGCCCACCACAAAGCCTGGCTATTTTTTTTGTTGCAATTGTCCCTGCTGTTTAGCTGGCCAGGGCTGGGTTTGAACCCACCAGTCTGGGTGTATGTGGCTGGTGCCCTACCTGAGATATGGGCACCACATCAAATTTCACTTTTAAATCTATTTAAAACTCAGAATATATGACTTAAAAATAGCCTCGAACAGCAGAAAGTACACATGATCTGTATCTGAATTATAATACCATCTCATTAGGTTGATCTGAAAATTAAACAAAAAACCTGTAATTGCTAATATAGTTCCTGGTGTACTCAAAAATTATGTTCTTGTCTTTAAAATTTTTCTGGGCTCAGAGCAATGTTATAAATGATAGTTAGGATCCCAAACTGGTTCACGTTAGCCTTTCTAGCCCGTAATTCCAGTAATGAACCTAAGCACCCTTTACATGTATATTTCCCCAGGAATAAGCAGAACTCTGGTTTTAGTTGTGTTAGGCTGCTTATCCCCTCACAATTACTTTGAGAAACAGATACAAGCCTAATGAACAGGTTAAACTTGTGGGCAGGAATACCAGGATTTCAAGTGGATTTAAACTTGTGGGCATGAACACCAGGATTTCATGTAGATTTTGAGAGTTCCAGAGATAGCTTTATATTTATTTACAGTAAATTCCTCAATGTGAAGCATCAAGTAACTAAGTCTGTTAAAGCTTTCTCCTGAGGACTGTGCAGGAAACTATGATCATTAGGGCTAAAATGTTACTCAGTGCCATTAGTGAAGCTATCTTTGTACTATTTCATGGCTATTCAGACTTTCACTTTTTTTGCAATTTTGGCCGGGGCCAGGTTTGAACCCACCACTACCAGTATATGGGGCTGGCACCTTACTCCTTTGAGTCACAGACACCACCCAGACTTTTTACATATTAATAAGGGAAAGTAAATTTATCAGACATATCATACAAATTATCCTAAGTTAAAAAGGAAACCTATCTTTGCACAATATTATTAAACCTATTAATGATTGACCTTTTTTTTTTTGAGACAGTCTTACTATGTTGCCCTCAGTAGAGTGCCATGGTGTCATGAATCACAGCAACCTCAAACTCATGGGCTTAAGTGATTCTCTTGCCTCAGTCTCCCAAATGGCTGGGACTACAGGTACCCGCCGCAAAACTCGGCTATTTTGGGTTTTTTTGGTTATTGTTGTTTGGAAGGCTCTGGGCCAGGTTCAAACCTGCCAACTCCAGGGTATATGGCTGGTGCCCTATCCACTGAGCTATAGGTGCCGAGCTAGTGGCTGACCATTTTGTGAGTCCTTAATATACATCAAGTACTCTACAAGTATTTCCTCTCTTATTCTTCATACAACCTTACAAGGTAAGTTCTCATAAAAGGTGAGATAATGAAGACACAAAAAGATAAAGCACTGGCACAGGCCTATGTAACTGGTAAGTGACAGATCCAGGACTTTCACCTAGAAGTCTCATTCTAAATTAACTTTGTAAGGAAAAGTAACAAACCATGGAAATCAGTCAAGTTTTGTCTCAAACAGATATAAGAGTATCTACTACAACATATCCATATGGGGGTGTATATGCACCTGTACATATATAATTTTAATTCCCTTTCTCAACAAAAATACTATGTGGAGATATGTATATACCAGTTGTAAGTTAAAATTTACTTTGATTTCCTTTCATGAGTAATTAAAAGAAAGTTAATCACCTATATAATACCACATAAATGTATCTTCCATAGTTACCTTTTGAAGAAGAAAACTGGAGGCTATTTATTGCACTTCTGATATCACCAGAACATCCTTGACAGAGCAATTCTAGAGAAGTTTTGTCAGGTATAATGATTTTTCCTCCATTCTAAAATGAGAAAAGTAAATTTTATTTTATTTATTTACTTATTTATTATTTATGAGACAGAGTCTCACTTTGTCACCCTTGGTAGCGTGCTGTAGCATCATAGTTCACAGCAACCTCAAACTCCTGGGCTCAAGTGATCCTTTTGCTTCAGCCTCCTAAATAGCTGGAACTATAGATGCCTGCTACAATGCCTAGCGGGCTTTTCAGAGACAGGGTCTCACTCTTGCTCAGGCTGGTCTTTTTTTTTTTTTTTTTTGAGGCAGAGCCTCAAGCTGTCCCCCTGGGTAGAGTGCTGTGCTATACAGCTCACAGCAACCTCCAAGTCCTGGGCTCAGTCGAGTCTCCTGCCTCCGCCTCTCAAGTAGCTGGGACCACAGGTGCCCACCACAATGCCTTGCTATTTTTTTTAGTTGCAGCCATCATTGTTATTTGGCAGACCCGGACTGGATTCGAACCCATCGCCATAGGTGTATGTGGCTGGCACCTTAGCCACTTGAGCCATAGGCGCCAAGCCACTCAGGCTGGTCTTGAACTCCTGAGTTTAGGCAATCCACCCACCTTGGCCTCCCAAAGTGCTGGGATTACAGGCATGAGCCACTGCACCAGCCCTTAGAAAAGTAAATTTTAAAAAGTATTTTCTCAACTGAAATAATACATAACACCAATTCCTCCAGTTTACATAATACTATTTAAGCTGGTCTTTCTACATTTACAATTTAAGATTCAATTCATCAGAGATTTACCTTGTTAGCTTCTGTAGTTACTATTCGATTAAGAAATTTCATCATAATTGTTGGTGCAACAGGGTTGAAACTGTAGAAATTTTATAAAGAAAGATGGTCATTAAATGACTAATTAAAAAATTTAACATATAGGTAAACTTTACAAGCACAAATTTATTTCTTACCTAATATTTGAGATAGAGCACTCTTCTTGAATTTCTTTGGGAAATAATAATCTTTGATTATTATCTCCACTGAGACTGTCAGAGATTATAAATATAAGAGGACATCGGCCAATCCGCACATACTTCCTAAAATAACAAAATACGGCAATGTTGAAATTCAAGCCACTTGCCATTTAATTAGGAGCTTTAGAATACCTCACTGAACCTTACCTTAGAACTTCATGTAAAATGCAAGAATCTCGATAAAACTGGTTAGGTAAATCCTATTAAAAATAAAGAATAAGTATTAGTAGATTTATTCCATAGCAAATTTATTCTCAGATTTATATTTAACAAGACAGAAAAAACTCCTATTTATTCAAAATGCTGACCAGAACTTTCATAGGAATTAAAGGAAACATGAAATAAACTAATACCCTAAACTGTAATATGCAATTTTCAGACCAAATTTCTTAGGGTTGCTTTGCTAGGTATTATTACTTTCACTGAAAAGCAATTTTTCAAATATTTCGTTTTCTTGTCTATATTTAAGCCATCCAATTTTTTTTTTTTTTTTTTTTTGGAGACAGAGTCTCAAGCTGTCACCCTGGGTAGAGTGCCGTAGCATCACAGCTCACAGCAACCTCAAACTCTTGGGTTCAAGCGATTCTCTTGCCTCAGCCTCCCAAGCAGCTGGGACTACAGACACAGGCCACAACGCCTGGCTATTTTTTGTTGTTGTTGTTGTTGTAGTTGCCTTTTTATTAGCTGGCCCAGGCCAGGTTCAAACCCACCACTCTCAGTGTACGTGGCTGGTGTCCTACCCACTGAGCTATGGGCACTGTCCAAGCCATCCAATTTTTAAAGTTCATTAACCTATAGTTCTAACTCTATTCAAGTTTAGTGAAAAAGACTTTAGGTTTCTGCTTTCATAAAACCTTTGTGTTACTTTTTACCACTATTACTACCATAGAGATAGCTAATAGCTAATACTGTCACATATGACATATCTCTCAAATTGTTTACTCAGTAGTTACAGTAGGATTTTAAAGGTCCTTACTTCAACCAGAATTATCTTCTTATCAGTTCTTAGATCATCTCCAAGCATCTGTAGCTTATTATACTTTGTTGCTCTTAATAGAAACTCTTTGAAAACTGCTATCTGAGACTGATAGGGAAATACATGGAAGCTTGATTCTGAAAGGAAACACATTTACCACTTTTATTTTCAAAAATTTCATATATAGATATTATACACATGTACATACACACACACAGAAACTTACATATCCATGACAGAGCTTAAAGTACTGTAGACTGTATTCTAATTAGGAGAAATTATTCAAATGTAAAATAGGATATTTGTTTCAAAAGATAAGAGTCAACATGGAGGCTAGGTGAGGTGGCTCACACCTGTAATCCTAGCACTCTGGGAGACTGAGCAGGGTGGATACCCTGAGCTCAGGAGTTCAAGACCAGCCTGGGCAAGAGAGAGACCTGTCTCTAAAAATAGCCAGGTATATGTGCCAGGCACCTATAGTCCCAGTTACTTGGGAGGCTGAGGCAAGAGGAGCTCTTGAGCCCAAGAGTTTGAGGTTGCTGTGAGCTATGACGCCACGCACTCTAGGAAGGGTGAAAAAAGTGAGACTCTGTCTCAAAAAAAAGTCAACATTGACAACAGCAATTTTTCTATACCAGTGTATGTAACATGGAGTTAACTGAATTTGAAACACAGCTGTCAGCATAACATTCGTACAATTGGTAGGTAAAAACAATTATGACTTTGGCCTACACAATGAAGACTCTCCAAACCAGTGTGAGACTATAATAAATAAATTATCTTCAGTAAGATAACAAAGGTTTAACAACAAAAAAGAGAAAGTGAATAGTTAACTTGAGTAAGAAAGAAGTTTCTCTGAAGGCTTGTTTCACATAGAAGGTTGTTTAAATGAAGACTTTTCAGACTGTCAAAAGTAATGTTATTATCTAAAAAGCAGTAAAAATTCCAGGAGTGTGGGACACTAAGCAGCATAAGCCCATGCATACCAAAGATATGGCATACACACAGTATATTAAAGAAGAGCCTAGAGAAGCAATTTTGAGGAACACTCCACATTAAAATAAAATTATCCTTCTACAGAATGCCCTTCCCTTCAAACTAGTCTAGGAGATTTTGCCACCCTTAGTTTAACTAGCTATGGAATCAATAAGAAAAAATATGAAGACAAATATGTACATAGGCATATGTGTGAAATTACACCATATGTAATACATCTTTAAACTGGTACTATTACACTTTTCTGAAAGGTTATCCTAAGGCTTCCTTCCAAATTCTAAAGACAGGCTTTGCCTTTTGCTTCGCTTTGGATTGACCTTATTCTAACAAGTACTTACCGATCTATCTATTTGGTTGGGAGGCAAGTTCTTTTATTACATCTTAAAGCTTGATTTATATTAAACAAATAAGATGATTTAACAATGTCTAACCTTCCAGCTGGAGACTGGAAAAAATTACATGAATAATGCAAACAGAATAGCTTGTTATCTAAGAAAACAGTTAAGACTTAATCCTCAAAATTCCATTCTCCTCCACTGGAAGCATGCTTCCCTTCCTTTTCCTGAAATTACTTCTCTGGGAAAAAGGGAAGGGTGAGGAAAAATGCACTCACATAGCTTCATTTGAAACCTGTAGTAAGCACAAGTTTTTCCCACTATTTCCACTATCTTCATAGCAAATCTTACCAGGATTAAACATCTCCTTGAAATCGTCTTTTTGGAAATCTGGTAAAACTGGATTAATCCACTCTTGAACTTGAATACCATGCTCCTTTGATAGTACTTTTACAGTAGTTGTCTTTCCACATCCAGGAGGACCAGTTATTAATAAAATAGATCCACCCTAAAACCAAATGCAAATATTAGTTAAAAACACAAATATCTAAAATTGTAGAATATTACTTTTGTATTGTTTATGAATATTACATATTACTTCTATAAATATTTATTTAATGTCTGGTATAAGCAGACTAAATTTCATAATGATGCTTGCTGGGATAAACCAACTTTAGATAAAATGGAAGAATTTTATTTTATAAAGTTTAAAACCCTCCTCTATTTCTTTCTTTCTTTTTTTTTTTTGTTACAGTTTGGCCAGGGCTGGGTCTGAACCCTCTACCCTTGGTATGTGAGGCCGCGCCCTACTCACTGAGCCATAGGTGCCACCCCTAAACTCCTTTTCTAATAATTTCTCAATTCTTGAAGTATATTGCTCCTAAGAACTACATAGTAACCAAATTAAAACTAAATTTTGGCTAAATTAAGCAGGTAATGGCTGAAACAAAGATTTTTAGGTTACCTGAACTCATAAAATTCAATTTTAGCACAGAGTTTTCATTGGATAATATAATATTATACACATATTATATTCTTATGGGAAAACCTAAATTTGGTTATTACATTCTTTAAGAAATACATATTAAGAAACTTACTTGTCTACTGCTGAGATATTAAAAAAAAAATCTTGGGCGGTGTCTGTGGCTCAGTGAGTAGGGCACTGGCCCCATACACCAAGGGTAGCGGGTTCAAACCTGACCTGGGGCCAAACTGCAACAAAAAATAGCCGGGCATTGTGGTGGGCACAGCTACATGGGAGACTGAGTAAAGAGAATCGCCTAAGCCCAAGAGTTGGAAGTTGCTATGAGCTGTGACGCCATGGCCCTCTACCAAGGGCGACAAAGTGAGACTCTGTATCTAAAAAAAAAGAAAAAGAAAGAAGGCTTGGCGCCTATAGCTAAAGTGGCTAAGATGCCAGCCACATACACCTGAACTGGTGGGTTCGAATCCAGCCTAGGCCCGCCAAGCAACAATGACGCTATAACCAAAAAAAAAAAAAAATAGCCAGGTGTTGTGGTGGGTGCCTGTAGTCCCAGCTACTTGGAAGGCAGAGGCAGGAGACTGAATTGAGCCCAGGAGTTGGAGGTTGCTGTGAGCTGTGATGCCACAGCGCTCTACCCAGGGCAACAGCTTGAAGCTCTGTCTCAAAAAAAAAAAAAAAAAGAAAGAAAGAAAGAAAACAAAAACAGTTATAGCTAAAAAAAAAATTAGGGCCAGATTTCATACATACAAAGGTGGGCTGTAATCGTCATTCACTTACCTTTCTTAACCAGTATAGGTAAGGGTCTATGTAAATGAACCCAGAAGAACCAGTTCATTTTTCAAAAGGGAGGTAAATGAATCATACATGTGTAGTGTTGTTGGCATGAGTTTGATATTAATGAATCAATAATATTCTGTCATGTGCCAGTATCCACTTTTTGGTCAAGAACAGACTGTATACACAATCTAGTCCTAAGAGATTATAATGGCGCTAAAAACTTCCAGTTGCCTAGTCCTAATGTTGCAGCATAACGCATTCCTCATGTGCTTGTGGTGATGCTAGTACTGAGCTGTCAAGTCATATAAAAGTCTAGCACATACGATCATGTACCATACGCAGGACTTGCTAATGATAATAAACAACTATGTTACCAGCTTTTTTTTTTTTTTGAGACAGAGCCTCAAGCTGTCCCCCTGGGTAGAGTGCTGTGGCATCACAGCTCACAGCAACCTCTAACTCCTGGGCTCAAGCAAGTCTCCTGCCTCTGCCTCCCAAGTAGCTGGGACCACAGGTGCCTGCCACAACGCCTGGCTATTTTTTGGTTAAAGCCATCATTGTTGTTTGGCGGGCCCAGGCTGAATTCGAACCCACCACCTTAGGTGTATGTGGCTGATGCCTGAGCACTTGAGCCACAGGCGCCGAGCCAAGCTTTTGTATTATATTTTTTTATTGTTAGAGTGTACTCCTTCCATTTACAAAAAAAGTTAACTGTAAAACAGCCTGAGGCAAGTTCTCCAAAAGGCAGCACTGTGTTATTACAGGAGATGACAGCTCCATGCATGTTACTGCCTTTGAAGACTTTCCACTAGGACCACAACATTGGAGGTGGAAGACCATGATACTGATAATCCTGTGTCTATGTGGGCACTGGCTAATGTACGTGCATGTGTCTTAGTTTTCAACAAAAAAATTTTAAAAGTAAAAAAAATTCAAAAATAGAAAAAAACTTTTAGAATAGGGATATAAGAAATTTTTGTACAGCTGTACTATGTGTTATTACATGTGTTATTGAAACTATTACAAGTTTATAAAGCAAAAAAGCTACAGTAACCTAAGCTCAATTTATTTTTTTAAGAAAGAAAAAATACTTTTTTATCAATTTAGTGTAGCTTAAGCATACGTTGTTTATAAAGTCTGTGGTAGTGTTCAGTAATATCCTCGATCTTCACATTCACTCCCCAGTCATTCACTAACCCAGGGCAACTTCCAGTCCTGCAAGTTCCATTCATGAGTAGCCTCTAAAAGTATACCCTTTTAAAATCCTTCATAGCTATATTTTTTCTGTGTTTGGATACACAATGATTACCATTGTTACAAACTATCTACACCCTTTAGTATAGTAGCATGCTGCACATGTTTGTAGCCTAAGAGCAAATAGGCTATTCTGTAGAGCTTAGATGTGTATAGGCTATGCAACAGGTTTGCGTTAAGTATGCTCTATGATGTATGCATTTCTTAGAATATATCCCGATTGTTCAACAACACAGGACTACATATTAAAATAAGGTGCCTTTAAATAGAAACAAACATAGAGCAAGGTTAGGTACTAATGAGTTGACAAAAATGTTATGAGCAGAAGCTTGCAGAAACTTAAACTTAATCCTGTATTTTTCTTTCACTTTTGAGGCAGGGTCTTTTCTCTGTTGTCTGGACTGGAGTACCGTGTCAACATCAGACTCACTACAACTTCAAAGTCTTGGGTTCAAGCAATTTTCCTGCTTCAGCCTCCTGAGTACTTGGGACTAGAGGCATACGCCACTCCACCAAGCTAATTTGTCTATTTTCTATAGAAACAGAATCTCACTCTTGCTCAAGCTGGTCTCAAACAATCCACTACCTCAGTGACCCACAGTGCCTGGACTTTATTTCATATTTTTCTTAGGAAAAATGCTTCAGTAGCTGCTAATTCAACAAACAGAATATAAGTACCTCAAATAATGAGAACTAACTATATTAATACACAGACCTTTTTTTTTTTTTTTTTTGAAACAGAGTCTCTCTCACTCTGTTGCCTTGGGTAAAGTGCTGCAGCATCATAGTTCACAACCTCAAAATTCTTCGGCTCAGGCTCGGCGCCTATAGCTCAACCGGCTAAGGCACCAGCCACGTACACCTAAGGTGGCGGGTTCGAATCCCCAGCCTGAACCCGCCAAACAACAATGATGGCTGCAACCAAAAAATAGCCGGGCGTTGTGGCAGGCGCCACAGCTACTCCCAGTCCCAGCTACTTGGGAGGCGGAGGCAGGAGACTCGCTTGAGCCCAGGAGTTGGAGGTTGCTGTGAGCTGTAATGCCACGGCACTCTACCCAGGGGGACAGCTTGAGGCTCTGTCTCAAAAAAAAAAAAAAAAAAATTCTT
>CAUYTI010151179.1:0-50868 GCA_963575145.1 Galago senegalensis
GGAACACTCCTACACTGCTGGTGGGAAGGGAAACTAATACGTTCCTTTTGGAAAGACATCTGGAGAACACTGAGAGAACTAAAAATAGACCTGCCCTTTGACCCTGCAATTCCTTTATTAGGTATATTCCCAGACGACCAAAAATCGCATTACAACAAAGATATTTGTATCAGAATGTTTATTGCAGCCCAGTTCATAATTGCCAGGTCATGGAAGAAGCCCAAGTGCTCATTGATCCACGAATGGATCAACAAACTGTGGTATATGTACACCATGGAATACTATGCAGCCATAAATAAAGATGGAGACTTTACGTCCTTCATGTTCCCTTGGATGGAGCTGGAGAATGTTCTTCTGAGCCAAGTATCACAGGAATGGTGGAAAAAGTATCCAATGTACACACCTCTATTGTGAAACTAATTTATACCTTTTATATGAAAGCTATAACCTGATAACAGCCGAAGAATACGGGGAGAGGGGAGGGAGAGGGGAGAGGGGAATGGATGGAGGGAGGGGGATTGGAGGGATCACTTCTGAGGTTTATCTTACAGGGGTACAAGTGAATCTTTCTAAGAGTAGAATGTGAACGTTTTAGAACAATAACTAAGAAAATGACATGAAGGCTATATTAACCAGTTTGATGCAAGTATTTTGGATTGTGTGTGACAACCCCACACTGTACCCCAGAAGTGCATTAATGTACATAGTTACCATTCAATTAAAAAAAAAAGACACTAATCTGAGCATAAAATAATTCACAGGTGCTGGTGTCGCCTTGAACACAGCTGTGAAGTCAGACAATTCAGTATGATGTTTGTGACCCTCTCACTTGCGCCAGCCAGCATGGTAGGCTTTACACGTATGAGCCGAGGGGATCCCCGTGACGGCTCTGTGGGAGACGCTTTTTTTTTTTTTGAGACAGAGTTTCACTTTGTCGCCCTTGGTAGAGTGCTGTGGCATCACAGCTCATAGCAACCACCAACTTCTGGGCTTAGGTGATTCTCTTGCCTCAGGTTCCTGAGTAGCTGAGTCTACAGGCAGCTACCACAACATCTGGCTATTTTTTTGTTGCAGTTTGGCCAGGGCCAGGTTTGAACCTGCCATCCTCAGTATACGGTGCCGGTGCCCTACTCACTGAGCCACAGGTGCTGCCTGGGAGACACTTTTGAAATGATTTTTCTTGTGGTAAAAAAAAAAAAATGTCAGACTTCCCATCCTTACCATTTTGGTGTGTGCAGTCCCCTCCTGTTACGTATATTCACATTGTTCTGCAGTGAAACTTCACAACCTGCACATCTGAAGCTCTGCGAACTCCCTGTCCCCTGACTTGTGGTGACCGCGGTTTTACCTTCTGTGTCTGTGATTGTGACTGCTTTAGATGCCTCATGTAGGAGGGACCAGAGAGGAAGTGTTCTTTGTGATGGGCTTACTTCACGCAGCACAGTGTCCTGAAGGTTCATCCCTGCCGTGACATGTGACGGGGTTCCCTCCCTCCCGAAGCTGAACAGCACTCCACTGTGTGTGTATACTGCATTTTATTTATCTGTTCATCCCTCACCGGGCATTTGGGTTGCTTCTACTACTTGGATAATGTGAATAGTGCTGCTAAGAAGATGGATATTTAAATATCTCCGTCATTCATTTTGGATATATAGACTCAAAAGTGGGATTTCTGGATCATTTGACAGTTCTATTTTTGATGTTTGAGGAACCAGCATCCTGGTTTCCGCAGCAGTAGACCATTTTACAGTCCCAGCAGCAGGTGCACACGGCTGTCAGTTTCTCCACATTCTCACCAACACTTTTTTTGTTTGTTTGTTTTTTAAAAATTAGTGTCCATCCTGATGGGTGTGAGGTACTACCGCTTTGCATTTTTCTGATGATTAGTGATGTCGAGCATCTTTTCAGATGCGTGGAAGCCCTGTGTGTATCGGCATACGGTTTTATTACCCCCATTTCATGGGTAAGGAGAGATTAGTCAGCTCGTCTAAGGTGGTCAGTGAAGGAACAAGAATCCCAACCTGAATGGTGGCTTCAGGTCCTACATTGTGGCGACTGTGTTATCCCATCCCTGGGAGTGCCCGTCCCAGTGTGGGAGAACGCAGGTCCTTGCAGAGGGATGATAAATGCTAAAAACAAAAGAGCAGAGCGTTTTAGTACCGGAGAGGTGACTTTCTGTAACGCTAGTGCTAACAGAGACATGATTCAAGCAGAATCCATTTCAGTTGGGTTTCCAAAGTCAAGCACACCCCCTAGAACTGTCTACGGGATTTTGTTCTGAGGCCTCAGGTCTATTAGAATTCCTGAGCTGGCAGGAGACAGGGGATGCCAAGAGGGCTTTGTTGGGATGAGGGACAGGGGTATTGGAGCTCTCTGCCTGTACTTACAGATCGCTGCCAAGTTGGAGGGTGGGAATGACGTGGGAATCAGGTGTGCACAGTAACGCAGACTGTTCTAGTATTACTGAGGATTATGTGGATTTTGTCCAAAGGAAAGGAAAGTAGTAAAAAAGGAGGTCAAATTTGGGACCACGCCATCCCTTAAAGGACGGAAGGCTATAAAAGCCTCCTCAGGCTGTTGGTTATTCCATCTCTCCTGAAAATGACATATATAGCTGCCACAGAATGTTCAGTTACCACTAAAAGCAAAATTTCCCCCAATGTGCTTTAAAGAGTCGAGACATGTGGGCGTTTAATGTTACTGATTCTTCCTGCTTCTTTTTTTTTTTCTTTTGAGCCAAATTTTCTGTGACTCATAAGAACTCCTCCTATTCTCGCTCTCAACTGTGTGAATATGTGAAACTATGTGCTTGTTCCGTGCAACTTCACCCAAAGACAAAACCTTCATGGGAAACGGAGTGTAGGGAATGGTGCCTTTTGGGAACGGCACCTTTTGAATGTGCTGAATCCTTTTTCTCGAGGGTGAGATACACTCAGTGTTGAGGGAACTGGACAAGGGTGTGCGGTTACCTCCCTGGACAAAGTCAGTGTTTGTTACCCACCTGCAATGTTAAGAATGTGCCACCGGGCACTTCTGGGCTCTCCCAAGGCCAAGGGCAGCTCAGACTCTAAGAGCTTTATGCATTCAGTGGTTGTAAGAGTTCCAGTTCTACAAGAGGGATGGGATGAGGCATCAAGACAGTGACCCTTAACTTGTTATCTTTTTTCCTTCTTCATTTTCTTGCTTTTTTCTCCTCAGTCCTTCTCGGTTTAGCTGTACTTCTTCCCCAGGGCATGTAGTGAGTGACTGTCTTTGCATTGCACATTTCTGTGAGGGTCTAGCATCCTTGAATGTTGCAAGGTGTTGCAAGATGAGCTCAGCAAAGAAGAAAGAACTCCCTCAGTCACACCCCCTTTCTGCAGTCCTATTGCTATAAAAGTATTTGCACCGGGGTGATTTTCAACTTCTGCGAAGACGGCTTGTTGTTTCTCAGTGCCCACTCTTCTCTTCTTCCTCAGTAGCAGAACTCCTGAATGTTAGCTGAGGAGGTGGGTGCCCAAGATGAAGACCTCATTGCCTAGCTTCCATTGTAGCCATACGCAGCCATGTGGCTATGTTCTGGCCAAGAGAACGTTAGCAGAAGGGCTGTGAGCAACTCCCAGGGTAGGTCCATAAAGGGAAGGTTGAGTCTTTCTACGGATAGAAGACCCTTGTCTTTCCCTTTCTCTGCCTTTCTCTGCTGGATGCTGATGTGATGGCTGGAGTGGGAGCAGCCATCTTATCTTGGGTCATATAGAGGAAGCCGCATGTTGACGTGTGGCAGAAACTCCAGAGAGAAAGGGCCCCTGATAATCATACCAGGCATTACCTGCCTGTTTTCATATGGCTTAAGCTACCATTATTAAAAAATGTTTTTATTATAGAAAAATACATATACATTTTACCATTTTATCCATATTTAAGAATATAATTCAGGGCATCAAGCACATTTATAATATTGCACAATAATCACCACTATTTCCATTTCCAGAATTTTTAAATCATCACCCCAAATGGAAACTGTGGGTCCCCCTGGTGACTGTGTCTGTGAATGTGCCTGTTCTGGCTGTCTCACGCCAGGGGAAGCATGCCATACGTATCCTTTCGTGACTGACTTATTTCGCTTAGCATAATGTTTTCAAGGTTCATTCATTTTGTCACAAATGTCAGAATTTCACTCCTCTTTTTAAGACTGAATAGCACGTTATTCTGTGTATACACCACATTTTGTTTGTTCATCTGCTGAGGAGTATCTGGGTTGTTTTCACGTTCTGGTTGTTGTGAATGAAGCTGCTGTGGACACCGGTCTGCAAGCATCTGTGAGTCCCTGCTTTTGATTCTCTGTGTCTCCACCCAGAAGTAGAATTGTTGGATCACACAGTAACTCTGTATTTAATGTTTTTAGGAACCGCCATCCTGCTCTCCGCAGCGGCCAGACCACTTTGTGTCCCCCTTCTTCACCCTCACCTGCACTTGTCATTTTCTGTTTGTTTTTGGTGTGGCATCGTGCTGAGTGGCAGGGGTGCCTCGCTGAGGCTGAGTGTCTGTCCTGCTCACTGACCGCTTATGTATCTTCTTTGGAGAAATGTTTGTTCACATCCTTTGACCATTTTTGAACTGGTTGTTTTTAAGCCCCCATTATTAAAAAAAAATTAATGTTATCTTCTGTCGAAACTAAAATGACTCCTAAGGAATACACTGGCCTGCTGCTTTGCTTGTGTTGAGAGCCCTCGAGTGGGGAAGGTTTGCACTTTTCATAGTGACTGAGGGTCTCAGTGCTGGGAGCCACTTAAAATCGCCTCTGTTCCTGGACTGTAGAGAAGGGGTGATTTGCCTCAGTTTACTTGCTTGGAGGCAGAGCCAGGGCCAAGGAGCTGGTCTCCTACCTGCTTTCCAGCTGGCTCCTCCTCAGTGCCTCCCACTGAAGGCCCCTGCCAGCAGGCACGTGTGGCTGCGAATTGTGTGGTGGGCTTGGGTAAGTTTACTCCTGAATCATAAATGTCACCTAAAACAGGCCGTCATCTCCTAACATTAATGTAACAGTGACAATAATGACAGTGATGATAATGATTTATTTAGAAGGACTTGGGGGAGGAGGGGACTCTTGGGATGACTCTAGCCACCCAGACCTACATATTGTTGCTCTCTTTCCTGATGAAAGAGAAAAAAGATACCATGAGCAGTGATTTTTTTTTTAATGAGAAATTATGCAAACATTTAGCCAGTTAGTCACCCATCACAAACATAGCCTGCTCAACTCTGGGGCATGGCAAGTGTCACTTGTGGTGGGAAGGAGGGGGAAGCTGGAGGAGAGGAGAAGGGGACAGGAGTTGAGCGGCCAGGTGCTCCTGCTGGAGCACCCCCTTCCAATGGGAGGCAGGCCCGGGAGGGCGCTGTGGGTTCCATGCAGATATGTGCTGGGCTTCACAGTTCCTCTGGACAGACGTGTCCCCGAGTGAACACCAGAACTGGCTCTCTCTTGCTGGTGGCTGTGGGTGTGCAGGTGGCTGCTGCACAGGGACATTCTGTGTTTCAGACTGACCTCCCCCTCAGTCCTGAGACTGCCACTGTGGTTGATGTGTTTGTCATTCTGTGTAGCGTGTGCAGCCCGTCTATACCAGATGGCTCACGCTGTTCCTGTAGGGCAGTGCTTAGGTTGCTAAAACTAAAAACAAATAATAAAAAAAGCAAATAAATAAAAAAAGGCCTAAAATTGCCAAGACATTAGTGTAAAACTACATTCAAGAAGTATCCTGGGAAATGCTGGGTAAATCCGTGACCCCCAGAAGGCAGACCAGTGACCAAGCACCCCAGAAGGCAGACCAGTGACCAAGCCCCACTTTCCAATGAGACAGTCACTCAGCATCTTCACGGACAGACTGGGGCACAGCCGGAAGGACAGGAAAATACTGGGAAATACGTGGGCAGAGCTCCTGACTGCCGGTTCTGTTACCCTCTCACGGCGCCGTGGTCCTTGTTTCTGATGACATGAGCGGAGTCCAGGGTAGGAAAAAATATATAAAGAGAAGCAGAAGGAAGAAAAACTTTCTGTCGTTTCCCTATATAGTTGCCGTTACTACTATTTTATTTTATAATATTTGCAGATTCTCCTCTGCATAGTTATATAATGTCATATCTCAGCAAAAATACTGCATGTCTTGCAAAGGAGTATGGTGATAGTCACAGAGCCCGAGGCTGTCAGACAAGGGAGTGAGCCGGGCTTTCCAGCCCACGTCTTCACAGACCAGGGAGAAGGCTGGGGAAGACTGGCTTCTTAGTGACACACGGAGCGTTCGTCCCACATTTCAAATGCAGACTCTTTGCTCCCCGTGGCTGCTGTGCCTGGCTGGTTCCACATTATATATTGCTCTCCCGTGATGCCACGTAGTAAGGATGAAGGGACGGAATGGATGTGCTAGCTTTCCGTACCATGCCACTGGACCCGTTGTTCAATGGACATTTGCTTTACCTTACAGTAAGACTTTCTCAAGAAAGGAAGTAGTTTGCCGAGGTGTATTCCAGGGGGAAACCCTTCAGGCTGGGTGACCATTGCACAGTGTTTTCCTTTTCCTGTAACTGCACGCTCAGCCCATTCCTGAAGATATAAGTTATGACATCATTGAAAGGTGGTACTTGAGGCCAAGTACCCTGGCTCACGCCTGTGACCCTAGCTGGGAGGCCAAGGCAGGAGGATTCCTTGTGACCCTAGCTGGGAGGCCAAGGCAGGAGGATTCCTTGAGCTCAGGAGTTAGAGACCAGCCTGAGCAAGAGTGAGACCTCATCTTTACTAAAAAGAGAAAAATAAGCCAGGCACTGTGACCGGGACCTGTAGTCCCATGTGCTCAGGAGGCTGAGACAGGAGGATCGCTGAACCCAAGAGGTTGCTGTGAGCTAGGCTGATGCCATGGTACTCTAGCCTGCGTAACAAAGTGAGACTGTCTCAAATAAAACAAAGCAAATGCAGAGAGTGGTACTTGAACTTTAATTTGCCATTTTCATGTCAGAGATTCACCTGACATTTTCCAGGAGAATTCCTTGATAGTTTTGCTTTAATGTATTGGCAATGTTTTCGTTTGTTTGGTTTCAGTTCTTTACAGGAAGCCACCAAAATAGTCCTTTTTATACCTGAGACACTGACCACCTCCTTCTGCCACGTTTCAACCAACGTGTTTTCTTTCAAATTGTTTCGTTTTGAGCATTTTAAAAATGCTTTGTGTGTCAGTGCTGCTGAGGTTCTGGGGGGGGGGCCCTTGTCTCATTTGCCGGTACGTCTCTTCACGCCACACACAGGGATTTTCACATTCCCATCAACTATAGCGGCAAAACCGAACTTAGTGAACTACATAGAAGATAGCAGACTTGCCAGTAAAACTAATACAGCATTTGTTAGTTTTCAGCTCTTCAAAATCATCTCCATTGTCATCATTTGGTTTATTGTGATTGTCGCCTTAAAAAAAAAAAGATGTTATCTTTCCTTGACCAAAAGGAGTCCATGATAAATAAAGGAAGGTTATAAATATATAATGTACATTTTACTTTTCTCATTTAGCTAGCCATGGTAAACTATAAATTTTAAAAAGGGCATGATTAAAATTTAAAAAATGTAAAAGTATTAAGTTCAAAGATTAGTAAATGCTTCTCAAATTTTTATATACTCTGGTTTGTATAATTCTTGACAGACTAACTCTAAACAGTCACATGTGGTGTTGTGAACAGTCACAGTGATGTGACCCTACTAGTGAGTGCCCACACTGTGAGTTTTTTTTTTTTTTTGGCCAGGGTTGGGTTTGAACCTGCCACCTCCATCATATGGGGCTGGCACCCTAGTCCTTTGAGCCACAGGTGCTGCCCCCCACACTGTGAGTCTTGATGCCACTTAACACACTTCGTTTAGAGGAGCAAGTCCACTGAGCACATACGGACGTCACGGTGATGTCAACTCGCTATAAACTTTTACAAACGCTTCTCACTTACGTACTTTTGTTTTCAGGGTCAGGCAGAGTTGTGCACCATGGCCCTGGTCTGTGGAGCACACTTCCAGTGCCGCTGCTACACTGTGTCTTAAGGTCTATGGGAGACTAAGGAATCAGTCACTCACGCTGGATGTCATCCCCAAGACCTTTATATCCAAATGGGCTTCAGAGATCATTTTTATTCTGATGGGCTTCTTGGTGCTGCTCCAGTGAGTTTGTCTAAGGCTATTCTAAATAGTCACCACGACACCTGAGGTACTGCCTGAGGAGTGCATGAGTAATTGGGAGTGCTCTGACTTCCCTAACAAAGTCACGTGGGAGCAATGCTTTGGTTCCAGGACCTATTCAGAACTAAAAGTGTTGCTGTGAAAACCAGCACAGGTTGAGATCCGGAGACTGGCTGAGGGGGGTCAGGGGCCTGGGACTCCAAGCAGCCGGGCTTCACCTGGTGCTCACGCCTGGGGGGCACTTTCTGCCTCCTGCTGCTATGACTACCCTGGGCAGGTCCTGGCTTAGGCCCTGGATCTAGCATTTGACAGAAAATGCTCCCTAAGGGATATTTCAGCTTCTTTCACAGAGTAAGACTGTGAGTGAGATGGGGAGGCCAGGGGGTTTGTTTAAGAGACCAGCTGTTCTAAGAACCGCTGGTGCAAGTAGATCAGATAGGTCACCAGGTAAGTTTCGATGGTAGTTTTTATAATTTTTTTATTCATCTATCACAGGCTTTTGATGCTGACAATGAATATTCTGCTTATAAGAAGGAAATAAGGCAGCATTTTTTGGGGGGGAGAATACCTTTTTCTTTAACAACTATAGCTTCATTCATGGATAGAGGTTATTTTTGCTCTAAAAAATGCCTCAAAGGATGCAGCTGGGTTGATTTTTGAAATAATGTACTTTCTCAAGCAGTGATGACATCACATCATCTTTTGGGACGGAGCACTGGGAATTTAACACTCTTACGTATTTTGAATTTTATGTATTTATTCAGCATCCTCAAAGAGTATAGTCTAAGTGCCGGGCCATTTGCTAAATCCTGGGGAGATTAAAATAAGGCATGTGCTTTCGAGAGAGCTTACAGTTTAGTCGGGGAGACAGCCACATAAGCCCAAACTCTGATACATACGTTGAGATAAGGGCTATGGTGAGAGCAGTAGCTAATGTGAAAGCCTTTTAATGTTCCAAGTATTACCCTAAGTGCCTTACATTTATTAAAGTATCCAGTTCCTACCACAGTTCCATAACTGGCTGCTCATATTACCCCCCTTTACAGATAAGGACACTGAGACCCAGAAACATTAAGTCAGTCGTCCAAGGTCACACAGCTGGTGAGTGGTGCTGAGGTTGAACTCAGTCATGCTGTGAGCCTGTCCCCAGCCTCTGCACTGTGATGGAGGACAGGTGCCCCATGAGGGCCATGCAGGTGTGTGTCACACAGAACCGATGCATGAATGATGTGTCTGAGGGACAAACTGGAGTTAGGCAGTGTGGGGAGGGAGGAGAGGTCGCAGCCCTGCGTCAGAGCGCGCAGCCATGTGTGTGGGGCATTGTGGAGACAGCCGGGACTCAGCAGGCTGGACAGCAGGCTGGCTGGCCCTGAAAGGCCAGGGACGACCCAGAAGGTACCAGCAGCAGCTGGCGGGTCACTGGTTAGCTGCACCTCAAGCTTCTCTCCAAGGCTTCCGATACCACTGGAAGGATGAAGAAAGCCGGAGTTCCCGAGGTGCATTAATCAATAGTTTCACTATTCAAAAAGAAAACATCTCAAGAATGTTTTTTATGCGACATGTGATTACTGTAACTCTGGGAGCTTAAACAGTTATTGTAAGAAATTTGCTTAGGAGGAAATTACTAACTTCTGTTCCGTTTTATCAAAGAAATCACAGAGATGTCCTTTAACAGATCAGATGGGTGAATATTATGTTTTGTTTATTGAGGGACTGATGATTCCTGTGGGTGGAAGGCAGGGGCCTCCGGAAGGTCGCATACATTGTTTCAAGTTCAAGCCTTCCAGGCAGGTGGAAATCTCGGCCTTAATCTTATGTTTGCCTTCCAGGCAAAGCCAGGCAGGTGCTGGGAAACTTTCCTTCTCTGCTCGGGGGTGCCCGGGGGGGTGCCCGGGACAGACTGGCACACAGACATGCCGCCGTTGTGCTTGTGACAGAGCCCCGAACACCCCCTGACGGGAAGAGTACGTGAAATCATCTTGATGTCATGAATATCGCAGAGATAAACTACAAAACACTTAATCTGGGCTTGTCTTCTGTTTTAATCCAGTAGGCAGTGCCAGAGAAGTTGATCTTGGTTTTCATTTCCTTTCTGTTTATTTCATGAAATTCTGTGTGTGGTGTTGTGTTACGTGGTGTGTGTGTGTTGTGGGCTGGGGTGTGTGTGACATGTATCTGTGATGCGTGTCTGTGGTGTGTGTAGCGTGTGGTATGTTTTGTGTGTGTGGTGCATATGTACATGTGGTGTGTAGTCTGCTTGTGGTATATGTGTCTGCGTGTGTGTTCTGTGTGGTTTGTATGAGTGTGTGGTGTGTGTGTGGGGTGTGTGTATAGGGTGCATGTACGTGTGGTTTGTGTGGTGTCTGCTGTGTATATGGCATGTGTGTGTGGTGGGTTTGTGGATGTGTGGTGTGTGTGCGTGCATTGTGTGTGAGTGTATGTGTACTAGGGCTGAAAATAAACTTCCTGAACTTATCCTAGAAAAAAGTGCTCCATACCTCATTGCTGGTGAATATCGCTGTGGTCACCTTCCAAGTCCTCGCCTCGAGAAGCTGTGCACTGATGCCAGTGCCTAGTCTGTCCTGCAGAGCAGTTTTGGAACTCTTTTTCTTGAATGGCCATCATATTACCCCTGATGTCTTGAATGTCATCCAAGTGTCTTCCTTCTAATATTTCCTTTATCTCTGGGTAAATAGAAAAGTCATGACCTATGTGTATATGACTTAATAAAAGGAAAACAAATAAATAGAAAAGTCACTGGGGTCAGATCGGGTGAGTGGGGAGGGTGTTCCAGTATAGCTCTTTGTTTATTGGCTACAAACTCGCTCACAGGCAGTGCTGTCTGAGCTGGGGCACCGTGGTGAGGGGCGAGCCCTGAGTTGTTGGCCAAGATTTTCAGTTAAGATTTTCCTGTTTCTCTATCGATGGTCACATGGTCTGCTGTGCCTCTCACAGTTGGTTGACAGTTTTGATGCGCAATTTGAGGGATTTTTGCAGTGTTTTCATCAGTTCTACTCATTACTGGCTGCCCCAGCCTCTCTTCGTCAGTGACCCTTTCTCTCCCCTCAGAAAAACTTTAAATTCCTCTGTACACTACTGTCTTCTTCAAGGCCTTATCCTCATAAATGGACATGTCCCTGATTTCACCTCCACTCTTACCAAGTTTAATAAGAAATTTATGATGTTTGTTCATTGCTCTAATTCAAGCTTTGACATTCTTGTGATGGCACACAAAAACACACAACAACAATAACGGACACTCAACAAGACACGGCCACATGTCAGCACGAATACAGCCGTGAGACGCTGGGACATCAAGGCATGAACCCTGACTGAGCAGTTTGGACAGTGCTGCCAACGTAAGTGCATGGTGGCAAGTTCAAGAGCTTAGACTTTCATGTGTGTGTGGGGTGTGAAGTACACTGTGTATGTGTGTGGTGTGTGTGGGTTGGCATGTGATAGTGTTTGTGGTGTGTGTGGTGTGTGGAGTGTGCACTGTGTGTGTATGTGGTATACATGGGGTATGGGGGATGTGTGTGTGTGTGTGTGTGTGTTGGCTATCTGGTACCGACAGAGACCGAGGCCACGTTTCTCTCTGGATCACAGAGTCTGGTTTTCCTACATACAAACCAGCCTTCCCCCTCCCCTGACTCAGCCCAGCGTGCCCAAGGAACACTGCTTGGTGAGTTGTGTTTATCTGTGGGGAGTAAAGAGCCCACGTTTTGGTTAAATGAGGTCATACCTAGCAGCTCTGCTGCACTGAATCTTGTGGCAGGTGCGTGGTGGCGCCCATGGGCTGGCACATGTCTGGGGGCTCCTGTCCCCCCTCTGGCAGGCTCCTGGGTCAGGCTGCTGTCCAGAGTTTGTTACCTGGCGACTCAGGATGGTCTCTGCCTCCATCACTTCCAGCCTCACATGCTCAGCGAGTGGACCAGACGCCAGCTCACTAGAGGAGGAGCTTGTCCTGTGTTGACTTTGCACATTGACAGCTCTGCTGGTGTCAGCCTTGTAGTTGTTTGTTGAGCTGAGTCCTTCAGAGCAGGCTTGCTGGAAAGGCACAAGTGGAAAGTTGCTGCGTCACCTAAATGGAGCTGGAATTCTGGGGGTAAACCTGACCCTTCCCTCATAGTGCCATTGCCTGACCTGGCACTGCTTCCTGGACTCTCTTAGGCTTGGTGGCTTGAAGTCTTTGAGGGAGATCAACCCTGCATTTTGGAGATCCCTACCCAAGGCAGTAGGCTGTCTTTATGTATTAGTTGGCTTTTGCTGCAGTAACAAATAACCCTATAAAATCTCAGTGGCTTATTGCATCAACTGCTCACTTCTCCCCTGGAGGAAATCCACTACCTGCAGCTCCGGTGCTGTGGCTGGGCGTGGCGGGGCTCTCCTGTGTCTTTCATTCTGGGTCCCAGGTTGATGGGGTGGCAGCTCCCTGGGGTGTGCTCCTCTCACGGCAGTGGCGGAAGTTCAAGCTGAAACCTGTGAATCCCTTCCAAAGTGCCACGTGGAACCGGGGCACCTTCACTTTTGCTCATGTTTACTGGCCTGTAAGGCACATGGCCAGCCCCCAAGCTAATGCAGAGGGACGTGTGCTCTGCCTCAGACAAAGAAGGGCAAGTCACGAGACTGTGCTGGGGCCACATTCTCCTACTAACCAAGGAAAATAGGCCTTGGGACAGTAACCCACAGTAATCTGCCACTGTACATTTACCACGACAGGGGTTAGCCTGCTGCTTCCTGAGTGACGTCCTCCCTCCTGTGGCTCTCACTCCCACCTCTGTGCTCCCAGAGTCTATCCCTGAACTTTCTTCTATCCTCAAATTCCTATATCCAGCTTTTTACTTGACATTTTACTTGGATGCCTGACAAGCAGCTTGAAAATCATTCCACCAACAGTCTCTGTGCTCTCAGTAGATGCTGGAAACCAGTGGTGTCATCCTCAGATTTTTTTCTGGGCAGCCAGGGGTGCAGTCTGCTGGGTTGTGTCTATGCTGTCTTGTAACTGAACAAGTCTGTGCTTAGGGAACTGTTTGTAAGTGGCTCCCAAGTGATTTCACTTTCTAAACTCTTTAGACCTGTTTCAGGACCAAATTAGTAGGCTGCTTGGGGGACCCTACTCCCATGGAATGGGAAGCTGACAGAGAGCCTGTACTTGGATACCAGGGAACGATGGGGTGTTTGAGCAAACCTACTTCATCTGTCTCCAAAATCCATGTTTTTGCCATTATACAAATATCACTGATAACACCAGCCCCTCCTGGCATCCTGAAAAGCTTGGTGATGGGAACATTTTATAGTTTTGGAATCTTATTTTTCACTTTATTAAAAAATTCCATTGGTTACCTGTGATGCAGTGTAATCTGTATTTTAAAATAAATAAAACCGTGGCTTTCTTTTATTGGTCATTTTCAAATTACACGCTGTTCCTTTGTAAGCAGACAAACTGGCCTCAGGGCTGGAGAATGGAGATGGTGTAGTTAGAAGTCAAGGCCATGTGGCTGTTACCCTGGGAAGTGGAGTGAAATTGGCGTTGTTTGTAGTCCTCAGAATTATGAACAAGAGCATAAGAGTAAGTTGTAGCTTTTCCACTGCAGAACCTCTACACGTCCCCCAAACCAAACCAACCTCCCCCAGCCACACAAAATTAGACCAGACCAAAGCCAAATGGCGGAAGGTACTTAACTGAAGCTGCTAGATTATGTGGTAGAAATATAATACGGGTTTATGAACTCTCCGCATCTAACAGTTACAGGGCTGATTTCCAGTGGGGACATAGAGCATAGCGGGGACACGGCCACTTGCCTGTGGCTGCCGTTCTGTGGACTTCAGTGCGCTTTTCACCACGCGGTCGTCCATTCAGGCACACAGCCTTCTCGGTTGCATAACGCTGGGCACGACTCAGACCCACCCAAAGGCTGCAGGCTGCACTGAGCATCTCCTTTGCCTCTGGGATGGAGTCAGGCAATTAGACTGTAACCTGCATGTTTTCTTTTCTTCTTTTGTGTATGTTGGTGCTCTCGTAATAACCATGATGAATTATCTCCCAGGATAAAATTAATGCTCTCGGGACTGGAAAGTGATGGCAGTGATGCTACTTCAAGCCACAGCGCCATAAATCCACAGTTAGGACGGCACACTGTAACGTGGCCATCGCTGACTCGCTAATTGATGAAGCTGTAAGGCTGGTGATAAATTCTGGCCCTATAAACTGTGTCAGGCAAGGTAGATTAAAATATAATAGATACGCCCAGGCACTGTGCAGCCTCCTGAGCTTCCCCCCTTAGGTAGAATCTCAGAAAAGTGATGCTGTCCTGTTTGCCACGAGATCTCTGCCATTTTTTTGGTTGGTTGTTTGTTTTCATGAAAGACTAAGGGCCACGGCTTTAATTAGCTTCAAGGCCAGGGAGTGAAGAGACCAGACCTCAGTGAGATTAAGTGGGGGCTGCAAGGAGGGGGCGGGAGGAGGAGGGAATGACAACTCTTTTTTGAGAACTTTTTTCATTTTTTTTTTTAAATTTCAAAGTATTATGGGGAAAGAAACATTTTTGTTAGTGGGTCACATTTTGGTTGTAGGTGTGTCCGCCACCCACGTGGTGTTCATTGCACCTTCAGGTGGGTTTCCGCTCAGCCTCTCGGCCCTCTCCCTACGTGACTCCACTGAGCCTCCCTTCCCTTCCCTCTGTGCTCATGGTACTCATCAGTTAGTGAGTACATGTGGTGTTTGTTTTGCCACTCTTTAGACAGTTCACTTAGGGTGACGCTCTCTAGTTTCATCCAGATTTTCCTTCTTCATGGCTGAGTAGTGCTCCAAGGCATGCATAACCACACATACCACCTTGGGGTAATCCACTCATGAATTGATGGGCACTTGGGTTGATTACACGTTTTTAATTGTGAATTGTGCTGCAATAACCATTCGAGTGCAGATTCTTTTTGATAAAATGGCTTCTTTTCCTTGGGCCAGATGCCCAGTATTGGGATTGCTGGTCAGATGGTAGTTCTACTTTGAGTTCGTGGAGGTAGCGGTGCACAAGGCTGTTCTCTGGCTCTCTGGATACCAGGTGGGCCTACACTTCCAGCCCCCATTGGCCCTGAAGCTGAAGCCCTTGGAGTACTCAGCTTAGCATCTAGGTGAGCTGGGGCAGGAGGAAGGAGGTAGAATCCACCATTGGTGCTGTCCTGGAGAAGTCAGGGAATGGAGGGCAGTGGCTCACAAGCACTGACTTTGATTCGCTTGGAGACTTCTGACAGACCCGTGGTCTTTGCATTTCTTCATGGTTTGCACGGCCCTTGTCGCACTGCATCTACCTAAAGTGTCAGGTCTCACTTGAAGTCCTTCCTCAGGTACTAACTTTGACTTATTAAGCACTTGCTAAATTTTCAGAACTGCATTCTACTCTTTAACACAGTGACTCACTTAGTAGTCCCAGCAACACTGGGGATAAGTGTCATTTCATTTTCGTTTGATAGTTGATGAAACTGAGGCTCAAAGTTGTAACTTGAGCAACGCCACAGCGCTAATGGGTGGTAGAGGGGAGCCAGTACACACCTGGGTGGGATTCAGCCCCACACGTCCCATCTCCTGTCTCACAGAGGGTGATGGTGCGAGGTCCTGAATGTCACCCTGTTGTGGAGGGGACAGTGGTGCTCCAGGTGTCCTGGTGACACCATGGCTATGTCACCTGTAAGTCACTGTCTTTCACTAGAAGAATCTTCTTTTGAAGGGTTTAGTCTTACTTATTTTATTTGATTTTCTTTTAAAGGTTTTACTTTTATCCCAAATGAGGAAGTTTGCCTGTTCTTATACACCGTAGGACCTTCCCAGTTGTGGTGCTTTAAATACCATCAACCAAACCTCCTGCTTTGGGGGCCAGAAAATGTCTGTTAGATTCAGTCTGATCTCATTTTATGATTATCACAATTTACGATCCTCATGTTACACATTTCCATTCTCACCTTCTCCTGAATGTATCCATAAGACGATCCTCTCCTGGGTTTTTGCACAGCTTACAAGGCTGTTTTCAGCACTGAAAGCATCTTTCAAGAGAAGGTCTTGCTCTTTCTGGGCTCCCAATGTCTCGATGAGGCCAGAGGGTTCAGTTTATCCTGCCAGGTTCCCACATAGGGCTCTGTCTGGCTTTTCTGGACTCTTCTACCTTCTGATCTGAAGGCTTTACTACCCGCCCATGTTGACAGGTGGTGAAGTTGTCAGTGGTACCCATTGCTCCTGGCCAGTTCCTGCTGGGATTTGTCCCCTCTGCCTGTTATTGTCTGTGTGGCTGTCACCACTGCCCCCTTCCTCCCTGCTGGAGGGCACTCTGCATAGTTCTCAGCCTTGGACTCTAAACCAGCCCCTTAGGAAACGAAGATAACACATCTGAACGCAACGTATCGAATGTCAGCAGTGAATGTGAAGAATATGGAGAGCTCTGCGCCACCCAATAGAAAGAGAGACGTTTACAGTGGCTTGAGTGAGTGCCTGGGATGGGGTGAGTTTGGGAGTTGTGCTATCTTGTTTTCAGAGAATGTACGCCGTGGAGTGAAGAGGTGAGGAAGGAATTCAGCACACACTGTGCCCTCTGTTTATATGTCCTTTGGAAAATCCATAAAGACTGTTGGAAGTGAAGGCATGGATGGGTAGTTTTAAAGAAAACTCTAAGTTAAGCAAAATGTTCTCCTAAATGTCAGTCGTGGGCTGCAGCGTGTGGAGAATTCCTAGCACCGGGCAGTTCATCCGCCTGCCCTTTCCGCTGGGTTAAGGGAGAGGTGGACACACGGGCTCGTTTCAGGATCCTCCTAGAAGTCCCGTCCAGGCCTGTTATGGTTGGAGGAAGGGCTGGAAAAGAAAATGTGCTTCATGCCCGAGGTGTGTCCCTCGTGAGCAGCTCTTTCCAGAAGGATTTTATTAAATCTTTTTATTTATGTCATATTTACGGCACCATCAAATCTTAAGAGTTGGAAGAACCTTTACGTCATCTCTGCCGAAGTTCATGAGGGAATAAACGACATTTACCAACACACAGCTACCTTATTAACAGGGACGGTGTTATCCCCAGGTGGAGGTCGTTTGGAGGTTGGGCTTGGAGGAGCAGCATGGGGTGTGACTGCTGCAAGTGCAGACAGGTAATTTTATGCGATCCCTTGATACATTTTGATGCCTCGATTAACCTTAGGTGAGAAGTATAAGTCATTATTTACTTTGGGAAGCTCCAGAGAATTTCTTGATGTTCTGAGTAGTGGCATTGTTGGAATCTTTGGCTCCAAGAAAATTTCAGAAACCAAATCAGAACTGCATTTAGAATAAGGAGTGAACCCAGCCAATGGAGGGGTATCTTAGACCATTTCCACCCTGGAACTCTGAGGGTGTTGCTAGGCAATGCTTGTGATAAAAATGAAGGAGGGAGGGTGGACTTCCTTGCCTCTGATGTAATAGCTTGGGTGTTTCCTAAGCAGACTGCTGCCAGCTCTTTCTGGACCCTTGTTTGCTCAGCTCAGTGCAGCAGACGTTTGCTGACCCCATAGTGTGTACCCCACATAGTACTGGGTATCAGAAGCGCCACCTGTGTGCTTGAGGTTGAATAGAGGTGACCTGCCGTGCTCTGATTTTTCCCTTCCTTCTGTAATATCCAACAAATCATTTTTTCCCCTCAGTCTCGGTTCAAAGTTATACCAACTTACTGAGGTGGAGATAGCTTAGTATCTTAATAATAACCGATCATAATTCATTTATTCACTAAATATCTTTTAGTGTCCACCAGTGCCAGACGCTTTGCCACACACATGGGGAGACCACAGTGAGCAGTGCAGGGGTGACTGCGGTGCCCCAGCCAGGGCTGAGCTGGTGCTGACTCCCGCAGCTCTCAGGAGCCGCTGTGCATGGATTCTCACCTCTGCCTTTGGCAGCTCGCAGTTTGCCATGATGGGAATATTTATACCATGGAAATTGGCAGTTGCTATAAATGATGGCTGTTTTTCCTACTCAAACAAATTTTAAGGAAAAAAACAAACCCTTTTATTAGCACATCACTGCCTGACACGCTAATAATAATATGCCAACATTTATTTTGTGCTTTCTACGTACCAGACACTTTTCGGACCATATCTCGTCTTTAAAGCTACCTCTGAGTGGTACCTATTGATTAGAAAAAGGAACATAGTTAGAACATTCCTTCGTTTTTTTGGAAACTAAGCAAACGTGGCCATGGAGTCCTTTCTTTACTCATCTTGATGAGAATAAATGTAGTCACTTCAGAGCCATCCGTGCCACCTGCTGTTTCATGTGGATGGACAGTGGTCTATCCACTCTTGTCAGTGTTGGTTGGAATGGGTGAGAAGAAGAAGGAAAAATACCGTGATACAGAAGCTTGCTGGTCCCCAGGGCAGGCCGTCAGCAGGTGTGTTACCCACTGCTGCTGGCTGATGCCTGCGCTCTGGGGACAGGGCTATTCGGGAGAGGATTCTCCTGTTGTGACGAAAATGACAAAACAAACCACACAAATAGGGAAGGAAAAGAATTCTGTGCTTTCTGTAAGGACTGTTTTTCATCTCAGTTAAAGTGTGGTCATGGGGTGTGCTTTAGTGACTGGCTCTGAATTCATTCAGCAACTCTCTGAGAGACCGTTAGGTTTCATATTTGAGTCACTTCTTAGAAGACACATGTGAACTGTAGGCAGGAAAGCAGCTGTGTGTGCTGATTTTTATTTAGAAAACCAAGTCTGACTGAGGACCAGTGGTTTATTTTTCTGAACTCAGGGCCGTGGAACTGCCTGGTCTCATTTGTGACTTTACTAAACAATTTTAAGGAAGTTTATCAGTGGCTGTCACTTGCCTGGGTGGACACATTTCACGTAGAGTTTCTGCTACAACAATCCAATGATGTGCTTAAAAGGTAGTTTAAGAATAAGCATTTTAGCAAACTAACAGAGCTGAGTTAGGGCTCCAGTGGGACTGCACATCCTCTGTGGTTGGTCAGTTTGCAGATACCGTTCGCTGCTAACAAGTGAAAATAACTATCCGGGTTTCTAGTTGCTGTGGTTTATTTTTTTCTCTGTTCATTCATTAAGACATATAATTCTTCAGATAAAATAGAGATAAAGGTAAGGAATGTTTTTAGCAGGGACATAAAGGATTTAATATACACAAATGCTCTAGATATGAATCTGTCCATCACAGGTGATATGAGCCTTTCAAAAAATGAACCTAACAAGAGCCAGTGCAAGATGCAAAGGGAGACATATTTTAAAATCAAGTCAAATGCTACAGTTTTTATAATATGGAATAAAAAAGCTATTCCTGCTGTCTTATGTCTTAAAAAAAGAAAGAAAAAAAAGGAATCCTAATCAGTAATTCTTTAAAAAAATGATTTTTGAAAAAACTTTTAAGGTTCTATTGAAATGGTATTTTAAACTTTTGTGAACATTTAACAAAACGGAACTCTTCACGTGAAGGACATTGTTGGATCTGCAGGCATTCTGTGTGTTTTTAACTTGTCTGGCATTTGCTATAGTCCTTGGAAATGTCACCCACGTACTTCCCTCTTTTATGAACGCAAGTGCATATAACTTATTTGAGAAAAACGATTTAAAAGGTCTCTCACTAGAATTCCGTTTATTTTAAATCAAAGCCATTGGAACGTGTTGACTGCCGCCTAGCACTAAGTTTATACACCAGAAAGCCGAAGTCGGCCTGTGCCTTCCCTTCCGCTTTGTCCAAAGCGTTTATAATTCAGTTCATCCTGATTCCTTGCTGACTATGTGCCCAGCCCTGTGCTGGGCGCGGAGGGTACAGCTGAACAAAGCCAATGCCGTCCTTGCCCCAAGGAGCTCCCATTCTCTTGGGGAGACAGAAAATACGGTAAACAGCCAGAAGTGACTGTGTGGACGCAGTGCTGAGGGGGACCTGGGCGGGACAGAGTGGGGAGGGTTGGGGTTAGGAGTTTATGGAGTGGCCAGTAATGGAAAGACTGACATTGGCCTGAAGGCCTGCAGGGGGTGAAGGGAGAAGAACATTCCAGTCGGAGGGAACAGCCAGTGCCTTCTGAGTTTGAGGGGTGGGAGGAGGCCAGGACGTCTGGACCGGTGGGGGAGTAGAGATGAGGTCAGAGAAACAGGCAGCCAGTGAAGGAAGGGGCGCTGACAGGCCCCCCGAGGATGTGGCCTTTGGGTTTGAGTCTGTGTGTGGTGGGTCAGAGTGGTGTGAAGGGATGGATATTTTTACGTGATCACGCCCATTGCTGCGTGGACAGTAATTTCAAGATTTGGAGCAGGGAACACAGGAAGGAGAGTGGTAATCCAGGTGAGAGACAGTGGCCTGCACCCGGGGCATGGCCAGGCGATGGGGACACACGTGGGATGTTCTGGGTGGGCCCTGTATCATCCGGGAGGGACACCCACCTCGAGGCTGAGGCCAACACGTAGGGTGGGAGCCGGGGAAGGAACTGCCTGTCCCTCTCCGGCTAGTCCTGGCCGCTGCGAGTAGCAGGCGTCTGAGTCCCCAGGGCCGCCGGTGCAGGCGCAAGCACACGAGGTGGTGGTGAGTGCTGTCCCATGTGGGCCTTGTTAGTCTCAAACATCTTTCCTCCTCCGAGTGAGCCAGTCTTCCTTCCTTAACGTCTCTTTTCTGCCTGCTCTTGTTGTGGTTGGCCAGTGCTGCGGGCAGTTCCTTGCACGCTGCGTGGAGCTCTGCGGGGCGGAGCGACTCTGCGAGCCTGGGCGCTGAGGGTGCCGAGACGGCCCGCGCGCGAGGCCAGGACGCGCAGTTGCACCCTGTGGTCCCGGGAGGGGGCATATTTTACTTCGGAGGCTTCCCTTCTCACACCACGGAGCGGCACGATGGCTCAGCACCGACCTTCATTGTCCTGAAGTGCTGGTACAGTCGAAATTCCGTCTCCCCTGTCCGGGCAATGCTGTAAATGTGGGGGAATCCTAGCTCCTCTTGCTAAAGGCACCGGCGCACGATGGGGTGTGCGGACGGCAGAGGAGCTGGCAGAGCGCGGCCTCAGGTGGGCCCAGACGCTGTGGACCCGAGGCCTGGGGCTGGGGCTGGGGCACAGAAGCCCACGTGGCGGGGAACTGACAGCAACTCCGAAGATGAGTCTCCACCCCTTGGGGCTTGAGTTTGGGCCTGCCTTTAAGGAATCCAGTGTCACTCGCTTTAGGAAAACATCTCAGTTCTCATTCCTCACTGCGAAGCCTCGCTTTGCTGGGGGAGCAGCACTAGTATTAGTTGCCTTGAGTTACTTGCTGGTCTTGGAATTGCTGCTGCTGTGCTAAGTCACGAAGGCAGAGCGAACTTGTGTCCCTGCACCCTTCTCATCTGTCCCCGCGCTAACGGCACCGTCCAAGAGCTGGTGCTCGTAGAAGCAGAAGCCTTCTTAGAATGACTTTGAGCATTCTAAGTGACATCTTGCGTTTGTTTATTTGAAATATACAAAATGCTAGTCATAATAAAACAGAAAAGCCTCTGATAGAATTTAACATATGCTAACATTTAGCTATATTTTCCTCTGATTCTTTTGCCAGAATTACAGTTTACAGAGTTAACAGTTCACTGCACCCCTCCTCTGCTTCCCAATCTCTTTCTCCTCCATTAGGTGTCCGGAAGTGGGTATTTTCCTGCTCACATGGGCCTGCTGCCCTGTGTGTACCACAAACCATGCACACGCACGCACACACATGCACACGTGTGGTCTATAAACAAGCTGAAAATTTCACGTTCTTCTATATATAGCCTTGTACAATTTGCTTTTTCATTTCACATTGTGTTTTTAAGGTTTATCCATATTGATACGTGTAGATCAAGTTCATTTACTGATTTTTGTGGTGGTTCACTTTGATTACTTATTATCTTGATGTTTTTCCTGGTTGAAGTCTTAACTTTTCAGATTTCTTGCTGTTTTTCTTTTTGTTTTGTTGTGGTAGGAGGGGGTGCTGGGTGGTATTCCCTTCTTGGCTTTGGTGGAGACTTTATTTGGGGTCTACTGCATGATACTTACAAATCGCCCATGTGGGCAGGCAGAGAGTGCATTTTGTCCTTGGTTCCGATTCTTTCCATGCTCATCAGTTTGAGCTGGAGCTCTGTGTTTTTCAGATCTGTGTGACTGGTACACTCACCAGTGTTTCCCTGCTGCCGTCATCTGTTCTCGGAATAATCTCTTCTTTACTTCCCTGTTTATGTCTGGTGCAAATACAAGAGTTTTCCAATCTCCTTTTGTCACTTAAAAGTCTAGTCTATGCTACAAAAATACTCCCACATGGATTTTAGGTAATCTTATCTCCCACCCCCAAAATAAAACGAGAGAAAAGAAAAAAGCAAAGAAGGATGCTATGAAATGATGGGTTTGCTGACATGGTAGCCGCTGTGCTATGTATACATATACCTAGTTAAGTATATGGAAACATTCTGTTGCCACAGCAAAAGATTCCACAAAAGCTCTTATGTGAATCTCCTACTTCAAGCTAGCATCGGAGGTCCGAGGGATGGGCTGTGGGTGTGGAGCAGAGTCTGTTTCATTCTGTGTACCCACCTTTGCCCTGCCTGCTTGTTCTGGTGCCCCGGCAGGTGGTGTGTAGAGGGGGTGACATATTATTATAGTCAAAGCTGGGTGGTCACTGTCTCTGACCGTCCTTCCAAGGGAGGAAGGACCTTTGGGGTGGTGACCTCTGGATAGTGGTTCAGGCTATAGCAGTTTCCCTGGGGTGGGAGTCTGGAGGCTTTTGGGGCCCCTGTGTAGTGGGCAGCCCGTGCCAACTCCCCAGCCCATCTATTATCAGGAAGATACTTCGTCAAGCCTCACCACCTCTCAGGCATCCGTAGGAAAAATGTCCTTGACTGTCCTGCTGTGGTATGAATGTATATGTCCCTCCAAAATTCGTCTGTTGAACTGTGACCTCCAAAGTGATGGTATTAAGAGGTGGGGTCTTGGGGCATGATTATTAGGCCATGAGGACACCACTGTCATGGATGGTTTTGGTGTCCTTAGTTAAAGGCTTGAGAGAGTGAGTTTGTCCCCTCTTTTTGCCCCTCTGCCGTGTGAGGACAACTGGACAGTTCTTCTGTGGGGAACAGGGCCTCACCAGATGCCAGATCTGCCAGGGCCTTGAACTTGGACTTCTCAGCCTCTGAAACTGTCAGAGATAAATTTATGTTGATTATAATACCCACTCTAAGGTATTTTTATTTTCTCTTCTTTTCTCTAGAGTGCAATGATGTCATCATAGCTCAAAGTGACCTAAGACTCCTGTGCTCAATTTGTCCTCCTGGCTCAGTCTTCTGAGTAGCTGGGACTCAGAGGTGCTCACCATGACGCCTGGCTAATTTTTCTATTTTTGGTAGAGACAGGGTCTCACTCTCGCTCAGACTGGTCTTAAATTCCTAACCTCAAGCGGTCCTCCCGCCTTGGACCTCCAGAGTGTTATCATTATAGGTTGAGACACTGGCCTCCGCCCAGGCTAACGTATTTTGGTAGAGTGGCAGGAATGGGCTGAAATAGTTTCTGGCCCCTCATACAAACTGGCTAGCAGGGTGGGGCCTCTGTGGCCTCCATTATTAAAAGGATTTATTCTCTAAAACTTGGATTCAGTCAAAAGACCCTACTCAAGGATCCAGAAGTGGCCAGGGCCACTTTAGCCACCTCTCAATAAGCCCAAGTTCTTTTGTGAGTCATGTCTGTCTTCAGAATGTGGGGTCCCAGAACCTCCTGTATTCTTTGGATTGAAGCCAGTAGGTGTCAGGCGACAGGGAAGGTCTCACCAAGTGTCTTCTGAGAACCGCATACTAGTTGTTTGCTTAGTCCAGCTGTTTTGAAGAAAGTGACGGTTCTCTCTTACCGATTTTTCAGTTTCTGTTTATAACACTCTTAATTTTTCCTTATGTATGTTGAGGCTCTGTTGTTTGGCATACGTGGCTTCTGGATGTTTATAATTTCTTGGTGAATTATTACTATTTTTCCTTAGACATTGCCCATCTTTATCCATAATAAATAATTTTGTCTCAAAGTCTTCATTTTCCTGATAGTGAAATTGCTACTCCAGCTCTCTTTGGTGGTTAAGGGCTCAAGTCCTTTTTGTTATATCAGGTGTATCTTTTTTGACAAGCTCGTGTTAAACTTTTCTGTTAGTTTATGGTTTAGGTGGATGTCCCATAAACAAGAGTTTAATTGGACTTAAAAAAATTACCCTTACTTAAATTTTGAGAAGTGAGATTGTCTGTTGCATATTAATAATTACAAAATTGATTTGTAGTTACTGCTGTCCACTTATTTTGTGCTTTTCATTTTTAATTCTTTTCTGACTTTATGAAATTGATTTATGTCTCCTCCCCCTACCTACTGTTTTCAGAATGTATACTTATAATTTTAGTCTATTTGGGCTTTTTTTTTTTTTTTTGCAGTTTTTGCCCAGGGCTGGGTTTGAACCTGCCACCTCTGGCATATGGGGCCGGTGATCTACTCCTTTGAGCCACAGGTGCCGCCCTGTTTGGGCTCTTAGTTTTCCAATTATTCTTCCCCTAGAAAAGTCTAAAGTTGCACACTGTTTTTATCTGCTTTTCAAAACAACACAAGGCCCCCTGACTTTGATCCCCTTCTCCTATCTCTCAGTTATATTTACTTAGTTCTTTAGTTCTACTTTGTTTTAAAATCCTTCTAAAATGAGTCATTATTATCATATTTTTAATTCTATCAGCGCTTGTCTAGATTTATCAACACACTACTAATTGTCATATTTTACTTTTACTTCTTGAATTGCATTTTTTTTCCTTTCTGCATTTAATTTCTGGTAGTCCCTTAGTTGACTGACTGTGAGTAGAAAAATCTTTCCGTCTTTACCTCTATATTTCTTCAATTTACTCTCATTCCTGAATGATAATTTTGCCTGACATGGAATTTTTAAAAGGTTCCAAGTTGCGTTCCCACCACACTTTGAAGGTATTAACTTTAGTCCCTCCTGGGACCTGTTGCTGAGGCTGAGAGACCCCGTATCCATCAGGCTGTTCCCTTCATAGACGATCTGTTCTCTTCTCTAGTCACCTTTAATTCCTGGTCATTGTCTTTGATGTTTTATTATGGTGTGACTAGATAACAGTTTTACTTACATTTATTTTGCTCAGGACTCTTTTTAAAAAAATTACAAAGCCTTCAAATTTTTTCCTTCAAATCCTCTTATTATTTTTATCCAACTATTTCTTTTGAATAATTTTTACCCCACAATTTCACTATTTGCTTGCTGACCCTGGACGTGTTATGCTGCCCTCCTTGACGCCTCTTTCTCTCTCTTTCCTTCCCCTCTTTCTTTCTAGGTAGTCCACTAATTTTTCTTATCATTTTTGAATAGCTAATTTTTAAAATAATGTATTTTAAAATGTAATGTAATTTTTTATTTCTGGAAGTTGTCTTCAGTTATTTAAACTCTACTTGTTATTGGTATATTCTGTGCTGCTTTTCATTATGGTTTTAATTTCTTTTTTAACAAGTCATTCTACATTTATTTTATAGATGTTTTTTGGTTTGGTCTTTTATCCATATGTTTGGGGTATCAATCCTCAATCTTTCTGTATCTACTACGTTTACTAAAATCTACTCATTTTGGATTTTTCTTCATATACTTTGTCAGTTTGCTGTGAGTTTATCTTCAGTGGGGATTATTTTTCCCTTGTGAATTCACTATTTTCTTCTGCTCCAGCCGGAGGGCATTTTGATGGCTGCATCTCACGATCTGTCCATCCATCTGGGCTGGTATGTGCTATTCAGGTAATAGAAATGTGGTTTTTATTTCTTACACATGACTTTTTTTTAAAAACTGCACATGGGGTGTTAGGCACACAACCAGCTTTTTTCGCTAGGCATAGCTCCAGGCCCATCTCTCCTTCCTCCCCGGGGCTGGCAGCCGCATTCGTGGGCCCTGTGTGGGGCTTAGAGCTTCACTCACAGTCCTTAGCATGTATGTTTGTGACCCAAATCTCGCTGGGTTACTGTGGATTCAGCCAGCACTTAGACTACCACTGCTTTAATTTTTTCTTTGATTTTGGACATTGGGGATTTCTTTTTCTTTTGTTTGCTCTTGGCTATGGTTGTAATGTGTATGAGCTCTTGTTTGGGGGTGGCGTGGATGTTGGTGGCTGAACCTCTGTAGCATTTCAGTGCGTTCGTATTTGGGATAGGGCGTGTTGTTCCAGGTTGCTCTGCTACTTGGTGGTCTCATGATGATTTTTTTTCGTGAATAGTATTTATTATATAATAATTCTTGCAAAGTTCCAGGATGGCATGGACGTTCACAGAGAGAAATCATCTTATAGAAACTCGTTGGATGAAATGGATGCTGTGCCTTGCCAGGACTGTTAGGTCTGATGGAGGGAAAGCAGGTGGCAAGGACGTGGTTAAGGTGGAAAGCAGGAACCGAAATGCAGCTAGGAACCAACTTGCTGCTAGGAAGTGTCCCCTGGAGGGAACATACATAGTAAAAAGTTCCTAGTGACCTGTAACTGACCTAGAGCTCATTACCATCTAATTAAGCCTGTGATATCATTTATTATATGACCTTAATCTGTCAATCACCTGAAAGGCAGAAAACAACAACCAATCCTGGGTAGGGAGGAAGGCGGGACAAACAAGTGAGTTATAAAAGGGCAACATGCGCTCACACTCTGGGTCTTTCTCCACTGGAGGAGACGGACCGTTCTGGAACGCATTTTCACTTTGTGTCATTCTGCGTAGCTTCCTGCTGCATTTTCCTTTTGTACAGCTTATTTTTCCTGTCCTAGATTCTGCAGGAACACCTTGTGTTTTTGGTCACGCTGTCAGTGGCTTGACCTGGTACCAACACTCATTCTCGACATGGGGCACCAGGGAACAGGCAACATCCTCCTCCAGAGAGACCAAGCAAGGCCATCTTCTTCATATAATTTTCTATTATTGGTGTTGACAGCATTGGGGTATAGGCTTTTTTATGGTTTAAAAGTGGACAGAAGTGGGCAGGGAGAAAATAAAAATCATGCCATTCACTGGGTAGGAAAAACTGAGAATTTAGAGAGAGGGTATGCCTGTATGCCGTATGTGAAGCTGGAAACGGGGAAGGGGGCAGGAAATAGTTCATCTAGTAAACTCCAAAGACTGTTTTAAAGGGAACCAGAGCAGAATGTTCAGGAATAAGTGGGAAAGAAAAGAGATAAGAGGGTCTGTGATAAGTACCACACATACTCGGGTTAACATTTCAGTGTCCCGGCGAGGGAGCATGTGGGTTGTGAATCTTGCAGTGACATGAAGCTAATGGAAATCTCATGAAGAATTTTAAAAGCCTCCTTTTCAAGCTGACCCTATCAGAGAAGCGTCTTCGAATATGGCTGAGACCATTCTCCTGGACATAATGTGGATACGCAGATTAGATGGGTGCTTGGACAGGGCACAATAAATAATACTCATAATGCATTAATCATAATAGCATAATTATAACATTTATTTGAATATTTTTTTTAATTTGGGCTAATATGAGGGTACAAATGTTTCGGTTACATTGTTTTCATTTCTGAGGTAAAGTTCAAGTTGTAGTTGAGCCCTTCACCCAAGGGGTGTGCTGGTCACCTTCACATTATGCATAGTAGGTGAGATCCTGCCAATGGCCCTCCCTCCCTCCCGTCTCTCCGCTCCCCACCCCTTCTCCTTTCAAGACTATACTTGTGTTTTGAATATTTTTGAAAAGAGAAACTCTAATGGCTGTAGAGAAAAAATGTATATGCCTTGGTAGGTAATTTTTTTGTTTTGATCTATTCATTATAACAACATATTGACTGGAAACTTAATTTAAAAAATAATACTATAGAAACATTAAACAGTTCTTAGAAATGAAGCTGTCCTTATTTTGCATCAGACATCACAATCCACATACTGTTTTTCTGTTTTCAAGTGTATATTTTGTTTTCACTCAACTTATTTTATAATCAATGTTTTCTTGTATCTAATAAAATTCTTATAATTTTGTGGACATTTGGGATGGAAACTTGCTGTTAAGTCATAAATCTAGGAGAAAAATTAGAAAGGGGCAGGATTGCCTATTTGTTTTGCTAAGTAAAGGTGTAGGAAAGCTAAACCTTACTCTCCAATATCATCAGCAAATGACATTTTAACACCAAAAGAGTTCTTTCTGAGGGACATAAGGAAAGTGCCTTTAGTTGTGTTAATTTAGCTTCTTAAATTCCATTTGGTTCTTCCTTTATTTTAAGTTTAAAGTGAGGGAGTTCCAGTGAAGGGGATATGCACAGGAAACGCACCCAAAGGGGTGTTGGTTTATGAATAAAATTACTGTCTTTCCACTTTTGCTCAGTTTCTCCATTGACGATTGAGAACCTCGGCAGAGGCCTTTCCTGATCAAAGAACGAAGCCCAGGGTTTCTTGGAGTGAGTGATGCCTTGGGAGCCTTACTGAGGCTGAGTTTGTGATTTTGCTTGCAAAGTAGTTGATTAATTCAGAAGAACTTGTGAAGAAAGTTGGTATTTCAGGCAAGGAGCCTCCAATTTACTGCTTTTCCACCCAGGTAGTATTTCGGTACGCAGTCCTAGAGCAAAAAACTCCCAAAGGATGGCCAGATTTTTATGTTTGCTTTAAAAGGATTTTTGTCAGAAAGTCCTACAAAATGTTCAGCTGTGGCCTACGGCTAGAGACCTTGACAGCTTTTCTGTTCACATTTCGGTTGAAAATGGATTTGACTGCACATGAGATGTGTTTCAATTTGGTGTCATTGCATATTCATGGGACCTCAGGGCTTCCCAGGGTGCTGACCGTGGCCTTGCCTTGGTTCTGCCCGAGTGTGCTGAGTTCACACTGCCTTGCTGGTGGATCGTTCCAGCTTGAACCGTAGTGGGGTTAACCTTTTGTGTGTTGAGGCAGGAAGCTCTTCTGTAACTTTTTAGTAACTTTTCTATGTGGTTTTCCTTCATTTCTTAGGAGGAAATTCACACTCACTGACATGGTTATTTTTTGAGGACTCCATCAGTTCCAAGGGTTGTAGGAGTGAAAGTCTCGTGTGTTTTATTCAGGAAACATCCAGGTGCTTAATGGATTTAATATGAAGCATCATGCCGCTGTTAGGTGCTCAAAGATTTTCTTCAGAAGGATTTTAGAGAAAAAGAGAGTCACGAGGCCCACAAAGTGACGTTTCGCCGTGTGACGTCCCTGCATTATTAGTCTGTGCTGCTGTGTACAAAACGAAGCAGCATCTTAATGACAGGACAGGGTGGGTCAATTGCTGTGTTTCCACTTTTCACCCCCCTCTGGAGTCAAGGTTTAATAAAAACCTTTTGATTTTTGAATGTCTGTATAGCTGGGTTTTTTTTTTAAGTTCTTACACTTGCAACAAAACTGCTAAAAGTTATACTGGGATTAAATTCATGAAATAGTAGCTTATGCTAAGTGCAAAGAATAGGTAAAAAGTGTTCAGAAAGATAACATAAGTGGGTCAGATATATTTATTACAAAATAGCCTGCTTTTATAAAAGTGCTTGTTAACCTTTTTTTTTTTTTTTGAGATAGTGTCTCACTATGTCACCCTGGGTAGAGTGCTATGGTATCACAGCTCACAGCAACCTCAAACTCCTGGGCTCAAGTAATTCTCTTGCCTCAGCTTCCCAAGTAGCTGGGACTACAGGCTCCTGGCACAATGCCTGGCTATTTTTTGTTGTAGTTGTCAGTGTTGTGTAGCTGGCCTGGGCTGGGCTTGAACCTGCCAGCCTCTGTGTATGTGGCTGGCACCATAACCACTGTGCATCTTTAAGTTTACTTCATTTTTATTATTTATTTATTTATTTATTTAGAGACAGAGTTTCACTTTGTTGCCCTCGGTAGAGTGCCGTGGCGTCACAGCTCATAGCAACCTCCAGCTCCTGGGTCAAGGTGATTCTCTTGCCTCAGCCTACAGAGCAGCTGGGACTACAGGTGCCCGCCACAATACCCAGCCATCTTTTTTTTGTGGGGGTGGGATTCTTCAGAGATTCTGGGGCAGGTGGTCTATGGATCACATGCTTAGGAGTCACCTCTGCAACCTGGCAGGTGTCGGGTTTCTGGGAGAATACAGGCAGGCCAGCAGGAGGCCTCCTCCTACCCATGGTTAGGGCAGGCCAGGCTCCCAGTCCTTGCTGTGTATAAAGGGTGTGGGCCACCGCCACGGCCAAAGTTCTCCCCAGCTTCACCTGGGGAGCCCAGTGACTCTGGGCTGCTGATATTCACCTCCACACGCCTCTGATGCCATCACTTTGCTGGATGGTTTTGCTCTTATTCGTGATCTCTAAAGTCTGGTCCACACTATCAACTGCAAGTCAGCGGACTATGAATGCGGATCACATCATATCATCTCTCTGTTAGGTGACTTTCTTATTCTGGGTTTTATTGGTGGTTCTGGTGATTTCTTCTGTGTGTATCCAAACTGCCATTTGGCACCATCTCTGGGATGTGCTGCCCAAGGCCCCTCAGGAAAGGAGGACTGGTCCCCTCTGCTGCTGGAAGTGTGGTTGGAACACACCTCAGCCATCAGTCCTCTGTGGGGTGTGCTGTGCCAGTGGTGATGACTTCCCTGTCCCTGGCTGTGCCACCTTCCTGGGGTAGCCTTTAGCCAGTGACATCCCTTCATAGGGGTGTCAGCCAGGGCTCCCCGGAGCAGCAGGTCCCATAGGCTGGATGGATCCCCCTGTCTCTCTCTGTGTGTAGATACATATTGCTATCTCCCTATGTGTCTACTGCCTTTAAATAAATCTTACATCTGTCTCTGTATATACACATATATGTGTGTGCATGGGTGGAGATAAGTAGAGATAAAAAAATGAACTATGTATGTGTGCATATATGTGTATAAGGACAGATAAACCAGTTTCTTAAAGTAAATCTCACTGTGTGAGATAAACCAGTTCCTTAAAGTAAATCTCACTATCCATATGCATGTGTGTCTATATGTACGTGTGTGTATATCCATATGTATATATACACGTGCATGTATATATATGTCTATCTGTGTATAAGTAGACAGATAAATGGGTACAATGAGTTTTATTAAAAGGATTTGTTATACATAATTATGGACTGGCAAGTCTGAAGTTCATAGGCAGGCCGGGAATTATCCCTGCTTCTGAGATGTCTGCAGAGTGGGTACAGGTGGGTGTTTCAGGAAGAGAAAAGAAGGTGACACCAGCAAAGAGACCAGCTAGGCTTTCCCTGCTTGGAGAAGCCCTGCGGTGATGTCCTCCCAGGGTCCCTGCAGCCCTCCCGCACAGGGGTCCCCATGCTCTTTGTGGGGGAGGTTGCCTTCCATCCTTGATAGATGCAGAATGATGTGGCTGAGCAGAGGCTGGACTGTGTGATTCCAGAGTCTTCCTGGGGTTTGTCCACACCACATCTGAAATACCAGCGTGGGGAGGGAACCCTTTCTGGGAAGAAGAGCACTCTCCACCCAGACTGAAATCAGCAGCACTCTTCAGCCTTCTCAGGAAGGCGGGGTGAGATCTTCGGAAGTTAATTCAGAGATTGAGTGCTAAAACTCAGCATTTCAGAGGTGGCCTGTAAACTGAGGGATTCTCTGGTGAAACCGGGAGGCCTTAACCAAGATTCACGTGCCTGTGTCTGCCTATGTGGATTGGTGACATCAGGACAGCTGAGTTAGTTCTAGCACGGAATCAAGTTCTGTCAGGTGTAACCGTGCTCAGCTCATGAAGGTAATTCTTTCCCACGCCAGTTTTCACTATGAATGAATATTGCTGGGTCAGAAGAGAGGGCCTGGGGTGGAAATGACACGCAGGAAGCATGCCCAAGAAATTTGCCTGCTGTTTTCTTCCTTTAAACTGAACCAGTGTGTGACTTTTCCCGCACTCAGAAGATGGCACGGTTCACAGGGATAATTAGAGTCTAGGTTGGAATCCTGAACTCTAACCCCTGCTTGTCCACTGACCAGAGCTGTGATCGTAGCAAACCTCAGTTTTCTGGGAAGTGGGGGTGGTAGTCATCACCTCACAAACTCTCTCAGTGTGTGTGGCTAATAATGAAGGCCACAAAAGATGCTGCGTCCTGCACCAATGAACCAAAGAGCTGATCCTACCGGGCAGAGGAGCAGCAGCCCTGCTGGGTCAACTGGGCTCATGATGAGTTTCTTTTCTACACAAGATTAAGATGTCATATCCACTATAAAGAGAAAACTCCTGCCTCCTGTTTTCATTTTGAGAGAGAGAGGATGTGGTCTTGGGGTTGCAAAACCAGGTCAGATTTCAGAGTGTTGGGCCAGCAATGAAAATCCTGGTATTTAATAGCACCTTTCCCAGCAAGGGAAAAAAATGCTGAATAAAGCTGATATTTGTAGTTCTTGAATGCTGCAAATTGAAAGCTCAATGGAATTTTAACCAAGGAAAGAGGCCCTGGCAGTGTAGGGGTTCATAAGCAGGTGTTTGGTGGGGGCAGAGACCATTGGTGAGGGTCTCCTTGCAGGAAGGCTCTGCCCTGTGGGGGCCTCCCCCACTTCCCTGCAGAGCTTTTCCTGCCTTGGTGTACAGTCCCATCTTGTTCTTCTGGAAACTCTTGCTGTTCTTCTTCAAGTGCAGAACATTGAGAACTGGCCTCCTGCCCTGTTCCTCCTCTGAGGTGGCCCCAGCAGATGTCTAGGGCATGGACCCTGACTGGCAAAAGTGATGGCCTCTGTTCACCTGGACCAACTTTCTGGGTGCAGGGCCTGAGGGCTCAGCTGTTCGTTCTTGGGCTGAGACAGAACTCCCCTTCTTCATCAAGACCCATTCTTCCCTCCATTCCATCCTCCCGGCTTCCCTGTCTGCTCACCATCTATGACTAAGAGGCCACCAGGTTCTGACATCACTTGTTACCGCCCTCCCATCTTCGGTGTTCTGAGGTTGCCACATCTTCACTACCTTGGGCTGGCCCACAGCACTTGCCTTGGTATCTGCCTGTCTGCCTCTGGCCTTCCTTCTCTGCCTTCTGCTGCCTCATTTATTTTTGCTGTGGCCTCTTTGGGAAACTTCATGCCAGAGATGCTCTAAAACCTTCAGCCGTTATTGTCAGAACAAGGTTCAAACTTCACAGTTGGAAATTCTAGGCTCTCCCTGAGATCCTGGTCTGGCCCTTTGATGCACACAAACCTTTCCAATCCCACCACCCCACGCACCATCTCTCCCTCTCTCCTGCTTCTTTGTGTGTCTGGAACTTCTGCTCTGAGACTTGCCCAGCTTCTGCCCACACCCTCTGTCCCAGGCCGTTGTCCAACGCCTCTGAGCTTCCTCCTGCTTGGAAAAGCCCTCCTCGTCCGGTCAGGAGATGGCAGGATGAAAAAAGCATTCTCACTCATTCCACAGAGGGCTTCTCCTGCACGGTCTCATTTAATCGGAGGTGGCTGCGGTGACGCCCTTGATGGCTGAGCCCCCCACAGGCCTGTTACTTAGAATTGCCTGTTGAGCTTAAATTGTCCTTTCTGTCTGGATTGTCCTCTTCTCTGAGAGCCATACAAATTTCCCTCTTTTTTTCATTATCTGAGAAGCTGAATTCCCCCTTTCTTGTCCCTTAAAAAAGCCTACTGTGGCTTCTTGGTGTACCTATATTTTCTTACTTTATAGCATAAGGTTTGGACCACTGGCTCACTCTCCTGCTTGGCGTGTGGGCACTTTGGATGCAAGAGACGCACCTTGGAACTTTTCTGTCCCACAGAGCCCTTTGCTTGGGGTGAGTGGCCAGTTCACACTTGTTGAGTGACTCTTTGATGATGGAGTTGCTGGGGATTCTGTGTAGACTCAGTGTGTACCTGTAAAGCCAGACTCACATTACAAAACTCACCTCCCAACTCTCAGGGGAAGAGTGTTTGCGGCAGAGCTCATGCCTTCTATTTTAAACATCGAGGATTCGTTAAACATTTTTATTTCCAAATTGTGTCTGGTACAAATGAGGCAATCTTTATGCAGTCCTCTGAAGCTAGCCCACACTCAGTGGAGGTGGAAAAGGAGATGTCAGTGCTCCTTGGTAGCTAAATAGCCATCATGAGAATGTCAGAGTGTTCTGGCAAAGCCAACGGGCTTAGAACTACTTTCATGATGAGTTCAAGATTCTTTGAAATTCCCTCCCTTAAAGAGTACAAGGAAATCTTTTCCTGTTGGTATTCTGTAAGTATGTGCCAGGCTTTTTGGTTGGTTGGTTTCTTTTTTAACAACAGTGTAACATAGAGAATTCAGAATCTCATAATATTTTTTCTTCTTTTTTCTTTCTGCCTTTGATGCTAGTTGATTTATCTTAGGAAGACTTCTAAGCTCTCATTATCTGCTTCTCTGTACTAATATTTAGAATAAAGACATATGCCTTCTACGGCTATCAAAGTGTTGCTGAAAGAAGAAATTCCATCTACAAAATGATGATCTGTCTATAAGCCGTCGTACATGTGGTCTCTCCATTAGTGTCAGTTGTCATTTTTGTTCTATTGTAGATGATTTTGCACTCAGAAACTGTGTCTGTCTTAGCTATAATATTGAGATATTAAGGTGATATTAACTAGGAATTGCTTTATATGTAACCTTGAAAGCAATTATTTGTTAGTGATAGTGATTTCCTGTTTTGTTCATTATTGTTAATTTGAAAATATGAAATAGATCTCATTGCCAAGATGGTTATGATGCATTTGCTTCCTGGGAGATTCTTTACTGTAATTACATCAGGTTGAAGTTCATTCTGAAGGCCGTATTTGCTTGGAAAACAGACTACAGAATTCTGTACTCAGGGATGCGTTTTGTTTGATGAGCTCTATTAGAAGTACATCATGTTTCTTTAATATGTGGCTTTCTTTTCAGTTGTCTACTGTCAGGAAATTTGTTTTTCTGGTTGAACTTAAGGTAAAAAAACCGTGGTCAATGTGTTTTCTTGAACAGACGACTCAGTGTGAAACAGGAAAGAACTCTCATTTATAGTTGTTTTTCCTTTCTTGATGTCACTGCTTTTCAGATGCAGCCTGTTTTGCTTCACATGCCTCATTTTCACAGGGGACCTTGAGGCAGCCCGTGGTGCCCAGACCCAGGGGCATGGCACTGTTGCCTTCCTTGGTGTTTTGGTTTGGTGGAGGCTGGTGGCCACGTTCTCGACTCTGAGGTCAGCTTGGATCATGCTTTCACGTGCACAGTGGCCAGGCTGGGGCTACAGGGCGGGGAGGAAACCCAGAGCTGACTCAGGTCCAGGAGCATCTTGGGCCTTGCAAGCCGGCACACATGGGCACGTGAATGCTCGTGTTTGCTTTGCTCTCTCTTGAAAAACAGAAGCAGTGGAGCTGAAGCCTGATTTAGTGTTGTGAGTAGCAAAAAGATGGATCCTGAAAAACCAAATGAAATGAAGCCAAACCACAGAATAAAACTGACAAGAAGCTACTGTCGTGGCTGTTACATGACTCACACATGATTCGTGGAGACTTCTGTGATTTTCCTCCAGCAAAACTGCTTTTTACTCATGCAGCATTTCTCTATGACTTAGAGAAGGAAGACCCTTTGTGGAATTGTGTAAGATTCTGAGAATGGGAATCTGAGCTTTAAATTATAGCAAAGTTAGCAGTGCAGTGATTTCCAAGTAGAAACACACATATACACACACACGATTGCTGTCAGATTGAAGGAAGATAATGATGAGTAACATATATTTTGGGCAACTAACCAGGTTCACGAAGGAGTCTAGCTTCCATGGGGGCAATCTAAGAGCACCCTTGGCCTGCCTCATTTCTAGATTTTGAAGCCTAGTTTTTCCCCGTATGGCAGGGCCTCAGCGGCCAGAGGGCAGTGGTTGTGCTGGTCTTCACAGAGTTCCTTTGAATGCCCTGTTCTTGCTCAGTGGTTTTGGGTTCCTTTGTCTCTCTTTGGCTTCTGGAGCACCAGTGTGCTGGAGCTGTCTGGTTGTGCACATTCTTTTCCCAACTCTGCGTTTGGGCACTCCCCTGGGGTTCTTGCAGTTGGCCATGGCGGGGATGTTTACGCCACAGACAGGGCCAAGTGCTTTACATCAGGAGTTTTCCCTTGGAGAGCTGGCTGCTGTCTTTCTAGCAGGTTCCAACTTCCCTGGCATCCTGGCCTACCCCTGATTATCCCCATCTCTAGAATCTAGATCCACTACTTCATTGGTCCCTTCTGTCCTGCCTATAAGTGCTTTTCTCATTAACAGACAGAACAAATGAGTACGATAAACCTTCTTTTCATTGGATTGTAAATGCCTGGAAGGCAGGACTGAGTCAGGGGCACGATTGCATCTGCAGCTACCAGCGATTTCTGAAACACAGCAGGTGCGCCACTGATCTTGGGTGGGTGACGGTGTTGGTGCTTCCCCCAAGCCGCGGTTCTGTCTTCCTCTCTGTCTTAGTCCCTTCCACACGTAGCCCACATCGCCTTTGTACTTTCCCCTGGTCCTCCACTGCAGAATCATTTGGGAGCTGGCTCATGCTTGCCACGCTGGCTGAACATCTGTAGAGGACACAGAGAGGTTTTAACTTGCCAGAGTCAGAGTGTGGGGTTAGTCGAATGACTTTCTCTTGCTGTGGAACGTCACTGCAGATGGGACGCCGTGAACTGTTCCCATCTTCCTGGATGTTCCTTCTTGGCTTCTGTGACTTAGATCTTTCCCAGCCTCCTCCCGACTCTCAGACTTCTCCTCCTTGTGTCCTTGACTCCTTTCTTTTTTCCCCTTTAGTCTGGCAGGTACTTCAGGCTCTGTCCTCAATCCTCTTCTGCCTGGGTAGCATTCCCTTACACCGATTGGGCCCCTTGCCCCTGGAGCTTCTGATAAAGGAGGAAGAGGAAGGGGTACAGAATTCCTATTTTCAGGAATCTCTGTAACTGAGTCTGATGCACAAACTGGCACAGGGTGTCAGGCCAGGCAGTGGGGGAATTGGTGGTTGTGGCTATTTCTTTACAGCTGTGTCTGTCCTGTGAGATTCTGAGCGTGTGGGCAAAGCCCAGCCCCAGTTAGGGCTTAGTGCAGAGCCTAGTACATGGGGAGGCTCAGTCAGTGTGTGCTGGAGGGATGATGGACTTGAAGGACAGGTTGGTTGAGCTTAGATCATGGAAAGAGACAGGTACCAGCGGAGCCTCCCCTTAACTCTAGAGACAGACCATTCACCCTTTCTGAGCTGATACCCTGTGCCTTGATTGGGCAGAAAGATGAAAGACTCCACAGCGTGCCTCTCCTGAGCGCGCTCCTTGTCTCCCGACCTTTGTTCATTTATTTCCTCTTCCTTTTGTGCTTTCTTCCCCATTCCCATCCCACTCCTGCCCTGCAGAGGCCCTGCCATTCTGTGGCACTAGGCAGACTATGGCCTTTTTTGTCCCTTTCCTCTGGCCTTTGCCACATTCTTCCCCCAGTCAGTAATTTAGCCAAAAACATAAGCCCACACCATACCCTTGGTTTATTGAGGGGGGTTTGTGTCACCTCCAATGCCTAGACATCCAGCATATGGACAGAGTGACAAGTCACCGACCATGGCAACAGTGGTTTATCTCCTAAATCTTAGACACAGTGTTTATCTCCTAAGTCTTAGATATAGTGCTGTAGGTAGGGAGATTGGGGAACTGAGCCAATGTTCAGCAGATCCTTTTATTTTAGAATTAAGACTGAAGAACGTATTCAGCATGTCTGTCTGAGTGTGGGTTCGGGGTGCAGATGGTAAAAGACTCTTTGGAACACAGACACTGTAGTGTGTGGGATGCCTTTGCTGCCAGTAACGATGACACCAGCACCAATTCAGAATCGTTTAGTTAATAAGGAAACTGTATTTGAGATGACAAGACATCCCAGTGAGAACTGCCTGCGGAGTTGGTTCATTCAACGCTTCTCCATCTTAAGTAGAAACCCAGGAGATTTTTATCATTTTCCTCCAGATGGCCACAGCGTGTCAGTTTTGTCCTCAGGTGGCCTCCTCTCAGGGTTCTGAGACAGTAGCCACAGTTCCAAGTGTCACACAGACTGGACTGATGTCATATGATCTCTCTTCATCAGCCGAGACTTTTCCTAGAAGTCCTCAGCATTGTATTGGCCAGAATTAGAACATGGGCCCTTCCCAAAGCAATAGGTGGCCAGAGGGAAGGGTGTCTGGTGGTAGGATTTGCACTGGAGTTGGGGCAGAGTCACCTTCCTAGGGTTGTCTGGGGGTGGGCTGCACACCCAGATGCAATCTCAGTTCCTCCTACAAGGGAGGAGGGATGCCAGTGTGTCTGCTGCCCTGGCCACAGCGTGAGGGCTCTGAGTGAAAACACCTGCCTGCTCATGACTGTGTTCACCATGACAGTGTGGCCTGTGGGGCTGGCCACTGCTGGTGGGAGCAGAGCCTTCCTGCTGGAGCCCTGTTGCTCCGCCAAGATCCAGGCTCCTTCCTGGTGGTGGGGCTGGCTTCTCTGGGCGTCTGGTTTGCCTCCTTCCCAGGAGCCAACTTCTGCTCATGAAATTTTCATGGTTGCTGATGCATGGTGGCCGGGAAGATCTGCGCAGAGAGTCGCTCTCTCATCCGGCATTTTTGGGGAACACGGTCACCCACCCTGGATTTAACAATGGCTTGTATCTGTGCATCGGTCCGCTTGGCACCATCACAAATGCCATCTTGTTGGGTTTGTACCACCTCTGTGCAAACCAGGCCATCTCACCCACAGCGCTCAGAGGAGCAAACTGAGGCCAAGGGAGTTTTGCTGGCTGCTGGTATGTCAGCACAAAAGGGCTTCAAGTGCAGGGTCCTCTCTGCCACTCCCCAGCTTCTTTGGCAGATGAAGCCTCCCCATCAGGGACGAGGCCTGCTGGGCTTTGATTGTTTTCAGGGGGGAATTCTGGATGATCATGTATGTTCTTCTATTTCTCAAACACGAATATGGAATCCACATCCCAGGTTGACACAGTTTGTCCCACTGGCCAGTGGCAGGACTCAGGGTCCCTGCTCAGGTCACACCTGACCTCTGCTTTCTGTGATGACTGGACCAGGGGCTGTTGAGCTGGGAAGAGCAGTTTGCCTTTGCCCCAAAGTTCTCACATGCTTGTATCTTCTGAATTCTTAAGTCTGGTTTGTAGAATTTTCTGACTTTTTGCTTTTATTATGGCCTCACATGGCTGGTAGCATGCCTTTCTCTGGCAAAGCTTCTCTCCCTGGACTTTGTGACATCTTTTTGGAAGCTTTGTGGCTTCTCAGCTGTGTTATGAGTAATTTATGTTGTCAGATAAATGCCCTCAGGATAAATGAAATATTAATAATGCTAATTCAGAAATGCCCATTGCACACATTCAACAGAATCCTCTCTGGGCTTTACTCTGGGCTTTAAATCAGGTCCAACAATGTCTCAAACATAAATCAAATTTTTCTTTCAGCCTATTAGAGGTTTTGGCTCAAAAGCATATTCTAGGCTAGCAGAGTATAGGAAATCTTAGCTCATGCTTTTAAAATTCATATTCCCTCTGCAGCAGTTGGACATTAAATGCCATTTTAATCACTTGTCCATGGGAAACAGTTAACTAAGCAATAATCGATATTGGCTTTTGGAATTAGAGAAAAAGAAATTTGGAAACACCTTTCTAACTCTGGATCTGTGCAGCCTCGTGGAATATGATCTAATTCCTGTCTTCTTCCTCCCTCCTGTTAAATGTGGAGCCCCTGAACACAGGTGTCCACCTCTCCTCTCTGCGGCTGGGTGGTGAAGTAACACATTATGGTGGAGAAAACACTTTGCAAATGTCTTTAGGATTATACGATGAATATTCTTCATATTTGAAAATTTGGAAAATACACAAAACTATAAAGAAAATGAAGGTTCCACTTTGTCAGGCTCCACAGAGGAGTGTGCTCGTGTGGCATTTGTCTCTGTCTGTCTGCTTTGCACAAGGGCTTCAGCTGCATCCGGGTTGTCACAGGTGACAGCACGTCCCCCCTGTGACGCTGAATACGTCCTGTTGTATGTAGACCACACGTCTGTTGTATATAGACCATGTCTGTTGTATATAGACCATGTCTGTTGTATATAGACCACACGTCTCTTGTATGTAGACCACACGTCTGTTGTATATAGACCACGTCTATTGTATATAGACCATGTCTGTTGTATGTAGACCACACGTCTGTTGTATATAGACCATGTCTGTTGTATGTAGACCACATGTCGGTTGTATATAGACCACACGTCTGTTGTATGTAGACCACACGTCTGTTGTATGTAGACCATGTCTGTTGTATGTAGACCATGTCTGTTGTATGTAGACCACATGTCTGTTGTATATAGACCACACGTCTGTTGTATGTAGACCACACGTCTGTTGTATGTAGACCACACGTCTGTATTCATTCTGCCTTTGAGGGAGCTGCCTGTCTTGCCTGTTGGGAGCAGAGCCGGGAGGTACCTGAGAGTTAGGTGTCTCTTCAGCACACTGAGTTCATTTTCTTGGCTACATGAGACCCAGGAGTAGGGTCACTGGTTCACATTTAGTCCTATTTTTAATTTTTGGAGGATTCTTCATACTCTTTTCCATCGTGACTGTACTAATTTACCTTCCCGGCAACAGTGTGCAAGGGTCTCCTTTTCTCTGCACCCTTACCCACACTTAACTTTTGTCTTTTTGATGATGGCCATTCTGTGATTTGCAATGTGGTTTAATTGGCATTTCCCGATAATTCGTGATGTTGACTATGGTGGGGATTATTGGAGAGGTGGTGAAAAGAGAAAAATCTCAGTTAGAAATCAGGAGTACGCTCAGGAGACCTGTTGAACAGCATGGTGACTATAGCTAATAGCCATGTATTGTATTCCCGGCAATTGCTAAGACAGGAGATCTGAGCGCTTCTGCCACGGAAAATGTTGTGAGATGCTCTGTATGTGTTAATCAGCTCAGTTTAGCCTATCCACAATGTATGCATATTTCAAAACACCATGTTGTACGTGAGAAATATATATGACTTTTGTCAGTTAAAAAATACATTTAAAGAAAGGATTTTAATAGCGAGAAAACAAGAACCCCTCATATTTCACATGGAAACCCAAGGACTATGCGTGTTGCTGGTTTCCTTCAAGTGGTCCTCCTTCCTGTTTACATCTCTCTTTTATCCATTTTTTCCCCCATATTGGGGCCATATTATGTATGTGGCTTGTATTCTGATTCTTTTCTCCACAAAAATGATGTATTTTCTATATAATCATAGCAATGCTTTACCGTAACATTTGGGCGATTTGGGTTAAATGTGTCTGTCTCTGTGCACATGTCCCAAAGACTCAGGTGGAGTTGGCGGGGCCTCCCGAGTGGGGTGGGAGTGTCAGCTGGCCTGTGGAACCGTTTGTAAATAATTTTCACATTCCAAATGTTGATTTTGATGCAATACTTAAGACATTTTCTAATTTGAAAATATTTTCAACGGAAACAGATGCCATTTGCAATTTGTCACGTTGTGAGGATTCTATTAAATATAATATTTTGGGATTGAATATTTTACTTGGAAAGTTGCACAGGTACAGAAATCTCTATATTTTCTCAGAGAGAGAAAGAGAGAGAGAGGGAGAGAGACTGTGCCAGTTAGCATATTCTAAGAGGGTATTTTTTCCCTCTTTTTAGTTTGGTAGTGTTCTATTCTTTTAAAAGTACTCATCCTCCTTGTGTTTATAAATTAAAAGGGTGGTTTCTTTTATTGGACTAAAACAATTGTTTGGGTGTAGTTCCTAGGTAATTTTAAAAATCCTGCTATTCTGTTTTGAGTAGAGAAAAGTGCTAAAAGAATGATCTGGGGAAACCATTATTACTAAAGCTGGGGGCTGTGAGGGAAAGAAAACATTTTCAAAATATTTTCTTTGTGAAAGTGTGTGTGGGTTTCAGCTCGCCAGCTCAGGGTTGGCCTTTATTTCATTGCTAATTTCTGCTTCCTAATGCCCAGCTTCTCTCAGAGGAGCGGAATGTTGCTCCCTCTTTTTTTTTTTTTTTTTTAAAAAGGGAAGGATTTTAAGTTCTTTCCCCTTTTAGGATATTTTTTAAATGATGTTTAAGAAATAGGCTTTGTCACTGCATGTACAGTTGATCCTAAGTATTAATATTTGGAAAAGAAGTTTTAACATTCTTACATTTTTATTTAGGTGGCTGCAGGATCTTTGGAGACACGAGGAAAGCTGCGCTGACCAAAAGCAAGACTGATGACTCACAGAGAAAAAAGGTGGTAGAACCACAGCCACGTCAAGGTAAAACAAACACCCCCAATCCCCCCAAATCCTACCCCTCCTAAGTCCAGGCTTTAACGAAAATTAAATACGTAAATATTTTGTATCTTTAATATTTGATATTTGTGTTCCGAAGCCTCAAAAGACCTTTCTGGACTTCTTGCTGTCCCTGGCGGAATTCTGTGATTGCACCGACCCCTCCCCTGCCCCACCTGGGAGCATCGGACGTCCTGCTTCATTAGCCCCGTGGTCTTTAGTCCCTTTCCTCACCCTCTTCTCTTCTGTTCTACCTCTTCCAGAAGAACCAGAGGTCAGCTACAGACCTGTCCTAACACAACATTTTATCTTCTGTCATACTGCTGAGTTTGGTTCACAATCGTCTTACTCTCATTTTACCTGAAGGCAATGGAAACCTCATTTCAAGCGGCACACACAGAGAATGAGTCTCTGTATGTAGGAAACAGCCTTCCTCCCCCCAGAAGAGTACTGTTGCAGAGGGTCAGCATGCTGTCTCCAGGGCTTGTCCATAGTGCCAGGACCGTTAGGCTTCCGAGAAGCATCGTGAGGATACTGGTTATGGGGGGGCCCATGTGACATTCAAGCCACAGAATGGAAGAATCCCTCCTTTGACAAAATTAAGCCAGGAGTGATTAGTAGATGGGGTAAACATGTGAGGTGTCCGGGACATGCTTTGAACAGGTTGCAGGTACAATGGATGTGGTTTGTGAGGCCGTCACCCACTGCCCCTCGGCCCCCAGCAGGGCTGCCAACCTGCCGCAATTAGAACATTCTAGCACGTCCCTGCACAGAGGTGCAGGAGTCTCCTCACAGTGCCGTAACAAAGTGCCACGAGCTGGGTGGCTTAAGACAATAGACATTGATTGTCTCACACTTCCTGAGCCCGGAAGTCCGAGACCAAGAAGTTGGCAGAACTTCTATCCAAGGGCTCTCAGGGGAACCTGTCTCCGGCGTCTGTGCGGCTGGTAGTTGGCGGTCCTCTCCGGCCTCTTCTGGGCATCATCCCTCTGCAGGTCTATCTCTGATCTCTCCTTCCTGTGAGGACAACGTCATGTAGGATTAGGGGCCACAGGACCTCACTGCCATTTGATTGCCTCTGGGATGTCCTATCTCCAAATATAATCATAATCCTAGGGACTGGGGTTAGAACCCCAACATATGCATTGGGGGAGGGGAAATTTGGAAAGATGTGCCATACTGTACTGAATAAATTCAACTTCTTTTTTTTTTTTTTTGAGATAGAATCTCACTTTGTCACCCTTGGTAGAGTGCCGGGGCGTCATAGCTCACAGGAACTTCAAACTCCTGGGCTCAAGTTACCCTCTTACCTCAGCCTCCCTAGGAGCTGGGATTATAGGCACCTGCCACAATGCCCAGCTAGTTTTTTTCTATTTTTAGTAGAGACAGGGCCTTACTCTTGCTCAGATTGGTCTCAAACTCCTGAGCTCAGGATATCCACCAGCCTTGGCCTCCTAGAGGGCTAGAATTACAGGTGTAAACCACCATGCCTGGCTTCAAGTTCTTATTTTTAGGTGAATGGAAAGGTGCATTCAGTTTCTCACAGTGTCCCAGCTCCCACTGGTCTTTCTAGCTTATCTCTGGAGCCAGGACAGGGACTAGGGTAGGTAGGTAGAACATAGAATTTAAGGTGGTGCTCAGTCCCAGGTGCTGTTCCTTCCTGCTCGTATGAGAGCCTGAGAGGGCATGCCGCCTTAAATCATGGACCCTGGATGTCTCCTGCCTCCCTCACCTCCAGCTCCTATAGGGAGGCCACTGCCCCTAGAAGGGGCAGGCTCAGGCCAGGGCAGCTCTCCTGGTAGGGTTAACTAAAGAAAAACTCATGTGCCTGATGACCTCTCACCCAGAACAATTGTACCTAATGACCAACTCATTCAGTAATGAGATTCATTGCTATGAATCCAAAATTGCTAAACTGAGTTAATCACCAAGGGCCTAAAACAGTGCCTAAAATGTTTTCACTTAAACATTAGCTTAACACTAGAACAGGTACTAGAAGTTCATTTTTCTGTTAAGGATGTTTTTTTCTCAATTGACAAAGGGTCCTTATGAAAATTAGCAGTTTATTAATTGAGAATTATGTTTCTCAAAGTTGCAACATTCGATACAGTGTCAAGAATTGTCCACTTGGATGCCTTCTGGGAATAGTGGTTACCACTCTTATGTGCCCGGCACCGTGAGAGGTTTCCTGGGCATAATTCAGTTGATTCCTTGCAAAAGCCTAATGGGATAAGCAGAGGAGACCACCAAGCAACGGTTCACCTGACACGCTAGCCAATTAGAATAGCTCCTGGACAAACCTTGCGTTCACAGCTGTGTGAACTGTTGAGTGTTATTTGCAAGTTATTTGTTTTTCTCTCCTACTAGCAAATACATGGTGTCTTTGCCAATACCAACCAGGTGTCTGAAAAGTCAGTTCAATTCTAACACTACCCAAAGTGAGTACAGCATCCATTTCCACAGGTTTAAGGGTTCAGTTTCCTAAGACTGACCTCACTTCAGATGCCAATTACATTGTGGGTCCAACTTGGCTACAGAGTTTTGGGGGTTCCCATAATCCCCTTCCCTTGAGGCTGAAATAACTCATAGAACTCAGGAAAGTGCTACACTTACTACTACAGTTTATCATAAAGAATACACACGACCAGCCAGATGACGAGGTGCACTGAGACACATCTGTCAGGGCCTCCTGCCTTCCAGAGTTGGGGTGCACCACCCTCCTAGCAGTCAACACATTCACGCCCCAGATGTTTGCACACCATGACTTAGGGGTTTCACAGAGGCTTCCTTACATAGTCATGCTTGGTGGACTCACTGGCCCTTGGTGATTAACTCAATCTCTAGCTCCTCTCCCCTCCCCAGAGGGTGGGAATGAGGCTGAAAGTTGCAAGTGTCTAATCAAGACTTGGCCTTTCTGGCACCTGCCCCCACCCTGCAGCTGTCTAGGGGCCTAACAAGAATCACCTGGTTAGAACAAACGCTGTTCCTGTCACTTAGGAAATTCAAAGGGTTTTAGGAGCTCTATGCCAGGAACTGGAGGCAAAGACCAAATGTCTTTCCTGTGACATTTTAGAAATATTGTCCTCGTTATGTTGATGTGCAGCTAAGTCTCCCAGAGCGCAAAGTGGCTGCTTCTGTGTTTCTGAGGAGGAGGAAGGCGGCTCTGGTTCCCAGCCTGCACCCGAGGAGGAGGAAGGCGGCCCTGGTTCCCAGCCTGCATCTGAAAAGGAGGAAGGCGGCTCTGGTTCCCAGATTGCACCCAAGGAGGAGGAAGGCGGCTCTGGTTCCCAGCCTGCACCTGACTCTGACTCTGTACTCGTGTGTCCTGGACCGGAGCCCTGCCCTCTCTGAGAGCCCTTACTCCAGACCACGGCCTGGGGGCCTGGGAACCTGGCACTCCTGTGCAAACTGGACTGAGCATCTTTTGGGGCCACACTGGCCTCTTTGCGAGAGTCTGTCTCCTTGGACAGATCCTGTGTGTGAGTCCCTGGGCCTGCAGAACAAGTAAGGAGCAGGCGTTGGCTGGAGTGTGACCGTGTGGACTTGGGTGTCCATATGACTGTGCAGGAGGCCCCTGGTACACAGGATGGAACTGGGGCTGGGAAGAGAGCAGGGGTGGAGCTGGCAGCCGTAATCGTCCGTCTGTTTCCTGCACCAGCTCTGCAGACATCCATGTCTTCTTCTGGCCTTTTTGGGCCTCCTGGTGTCCAAATGCTGGCTTTCCTTCCAGCCCCGTGTACCAGTTGGTACTTCACGCAGTTCTAGCTCAGCCAACTCGGATCAAGTTTGTTTCCAGTTAGCAAGAAACTGGCATTTTGAAAACAAAAGCAAAGAAGGGAAAAGAGAATTCTATTGGACATCAAGGCTTTTTATTTTTAAGATACCCAATAAGAAAATGATGCTGGATCATGACATGCAAAACCAGAAGCATGCAACATACTGCAAGGGACAGGTATTATAAGAGTTTTTAGACAACATAGACTCAAGTTCTACAAGGGCTCAGAGGCAGGTAGAATGGAAAATAAGAAGGATCCTACAGTGACGTAAAACCATCACATCATTCACTGATTACTCAATATTTGAGAAATGATCATTAGAAACACAAAAGTAGATCAGAAGAGCTCCTTAAGAGATCCATACAGTGCTGTCCAGATGGTAAAACACCGCCACGACTGAGACCCCTGCACCCAAATGACTGCAGGGGAGCCGAGGGTATTGTGGACTGTGGTGACAGCAGCAGGTCACATGTGCAGCCTCAAAATGAGGACTTGGGGCAGAAATTCTAGTTCTTTAGCAAGAGGCACTGCAAAGTCACATGATGAGAAGGTGGCTACAGAGAGGAGGGGAGATCTGGGACCACCACTGTGCTGTTTCATAGTGTAACAGGAAGACATGAGCTATTTACTGTCCATCCTCTCCATGTTTCTAGCACTCTTAACTGGGTGTTTTAATTACCTAGATCCATAATAAACACCCCCAAACCTGGTAGCCCAAAACAACAGCTGTCAGTTATTTGGCGTGATTGTGTGGCTGACTGTACTCAGGTGGTCAGCTCTGCTCCCCTGGTGTCAGCAGGGGCCAAGGTCATCTGAGAAATAGCCTCCTGGTATGTCCAGGACAGCTCCCTCACCAGCCTGGTGTTGGGGTTGGCCGTTGGCTGGGCACCTCAGTCCTCTGCCATGTTGCTGTGCTGCTGAGGGTGTGGAGTTCGGGTTCTAAAAGGCAGGAAGGGGAAGCTTCTGGGCTGCGGGCTCTGCCATGTTCTCCAGGCCGCAGGCAGCAATAGGTTAGCTCAGGTGTGAGGGGAGTAGGGCCAGCCTCAGGCCCCAGTATGAGCAGCAGGAAGGGAGGAATCCTGTGGGGCGAGCTGGCCTGGAGAGACTGGCCAAACTTGGGGAGGCAACAGTGTGTGTGGCAGGGTCAGGCATGCAGTGGGAACTGCCCTGTGTCAGAAAGGCTCAAGGGTGCTCCCCTGCTAGGTCGAAAGACCCCAGGAGCAGAGCGGTGTTCCCCAAGCACCTGCTGCCCTCCTGAGGAGACCAGCTTGTTGGGAGGGGACAAGGTGGGGATTCCCGTGTGCCCAGTGACTCAGCCAGGCCCTGTCTTCCTTGTGTCTGTCTTCCCAGGAGAATACCTAGAGCATGGGTCACCTTCACAGCTGCCCAGTTCAATTTCAAGACACTGCTTCATTCCCTTTGTGTTTTTTGCAACTATTATCCCCCAAAGGGACTTGCTTTCGGCCTAGGGAAAAAAATTACATATTTTCCAAGACTGAAGAATTTGGCTATAGTAAAAAATAATGCCTAAGTTTCCAAATAGGTCACCTTCTTGGCCAGCCAGTCTCCCCTTGATTTGGGAGGACTCCAGGGAGCCCTTTGGGCACAAACTTGGGACATGCAGGCAGAGGGGTGCACACTCCCTAGGGGGGGCTGGAAGGGGTATGTCTGCAATGTGAGTGGGTCAGAAAGGGTGGCATATAAATGCCGTTAGGACCCCTGCGAGGGCTTTGGCTTATCCCTGGAATGTGTGCTGCACAGCAAGTTTGGAAGGCAGCTTTTGTATCTCCAGTTCTGTAATCATACTGTTTATTTTTGTTTCGAGGTTTATTACTGTTAAGAGCCATAGGCCAGATTTATAAAAAAGAAAACATATAAAAAAACGATTGACAAAAACAAATGATATCACCTAAAACATAAATCAGAGAAGGTATTTTTAGTGACAGCAAAGAACTGATGGGTTGACTGAGATTTACAGAGCCTGGGAGGAGGGACCCCCGGGCAGGAGAAGTCACCCTAGAGTCCAGCTGTGGCCAGAACCGTGGCCCAGCACCAAGGAGGGGGCAGGTGTCACTGGTAGGAAAGGAAGGGGAAGAAATACCCCAGCCTTTCTGTCCTCTCACCCCCTGGTGTCCAGACAGGACCACAACAAGCAAGCCTGACAGGTGGCCAGAAGGCAAAAGAGCCCTGCGGAGGCCATCTGCAGAGGTCAGCCCTGGGGGGAGGGACATGGCAGGGAGGGTGGAGAGAGAGGTTCTGCGGAGGTGAGGCGGGGGGAGTACATCAGTGGTGGCTAGAATGTTCTGCTTTGTAATCTGAACATCAGTGGTGGCTAGAATGTTCTGCTTTGTAATCTGAATAAGAGAATGTATTAGTGAAGTATTCATTTCTGAAAGATCCCTAGAGTATGGGCCCCTTTAAACTTAGTTCATTTGAGATACGTTTAAAATGTCTCTTTTGGGGGCTGATATCATTGACAATGACAAATCCAGATTTCTGGTGGGCCTTGGAGTCAGGCTGATCTGATTTGAATCCTGGTTCAGTTGCTTATTAGCCAGGTGATCCTGGACAAATCAATAACCTCCTTAGGTCTTGATGTCCTCATCTGGATGATAGGATTGATATTCTCAGAGTCAAGGTCAAAACTAAATGAGAACATGCATCTGGAGCCCTCAGCCCCCACACTTAGTATGTAGAATTTAAGTACTCAGTGAACGGTAGCTGTGCTGTTTGTTGAGAACGTAATAACAAAGCTTAAGAAGAGGTGTAGATGGATGGCTTTAGTTTTGATGGCAACTTTAGAAGTTTTTTGTCCATACAGTAGCAAACGTGTCTTGTTTCAGTTTCATCTCTTCCTTTAAGGGCTCATGCTTGCTGCCCATGTAATGATACGTCCCAGGTCAGCTGGACACAAGGGCTGGGCTGGTTCCTCTGGGCGTGTCAGACTGGGTTCTCTTGGGGCAAAAAGGAAATGATTTTCCACTGGAATGAAGTGAGTTTTTGAGCCTCCTCATGTACCACACATACCTGAAGGATGCTTTTGGCAAATGTTTTAACATAAAGCTGTGATTCCTTTACCACTGGTGTGTTGTGTTCAGGCCTACCGGAAAGTAAAACGCGGGAGTGTGGTTGTTGACTGTTGTTTGTGTTGCCCCTTTTGTCTTCCAGCTGTCTCAGGTTCCAAATGGCTGGTAAATGAGCTGGGTGACTAAAGGACATGATTCAGACTGTCCCGGACCCAGCAGCTCATGTCAAGGTAAGCGCCACCCTGTCCGGGAAGCCGACTCTGGCTTCCTCTGTGGCCGGACTTGCCTGCAAGGCCATTAACACATCAGTTAATGCAGGGGTCGGCAGGGAAGGCAGGGGACCGGGTCCAGCCACTACCTGGCTTCTATACGGCCCAGGAGCTAAGAAAATGGATTTCACATTTTTAAATGGGTTAAACAAAACTCAAAAGAAGGATATTTCATAACACATGTAAATTATGTGAAATTCAAATCTCGGTGTCCATGTAGAGAAGGCGGCATTGGAGTACAGCCAGGCTCACTCGTTTACACGTCCTCCCTGGCTGCTCTCACTCTGATGGCGGAGCTGAGTAGCTGCGACAAAGACCATATGGCCTCAAGCCGAAAATATTTACTCCCAGCACTTTGCAGAAAGGGTTTGCTGACCTCTGAGTTAATCTGTCAAATCATACCCAGATTCTGTAACTTCTGTTTGAATTCCATCTGGTTTACACTCACCTGAGGTGACCTAGGAGGAGACAGGAGGGTAAATGGTAGGCTTTCCAGGGTTCCCACATCGTTGTACCTGGGCTGGCCAACACTCAGCAGCTCGTCACCTCACACCCAGCCCATCGGCTTTCTGACCCGAATTTCCTGCGGCCCTGGAGGTGAGAGAGTGAGGAAGTGAGACTTGTGCCAGCTCAGGTCCCAGAGAGGAATCTGGCCCATTTATTTCAAAATCGTTCTACATACCCATGCGGGTTATAGTCACAGGGAGGAAATGAAGCAATGGTTTTAATGTGCCTGACACGAGTGGAGGCTACGGAAAGACTGGGGCTTGAGCTCCCGGATCCAAATAGACTGTCTGTGCCTGCACTGTGTGGTCCAGCTGTGTCTGTGCTGGCCACAGTGGCCCATTGACTACACGGCCAGTTCTCCACTTCCCTGTCTGTAAATCCGTTTTCCTTAGGTGGCGTGGTTTGTCTTATTACTATCATTTATATTCTTTGATGAACAATATTTATTGAAAGTGGAAAGTGGCTTATAATCGGAAGGAGGGTTTATGGCACTGAACGTTTAGCTTTCTTTTTGGAACTGAAATATAAAATGCCCTCCAGAATCCCACATGTACCTAGACACACACACATTTGACAGCTGTGTGATGGAGATGTGATGGGCTGTGTACAAGACTCACTCACGCACATCTGATTTCTTTGGATATGGGAATTAGAAGTAATAATAGCTTAAATACCATTCTTTGGGCTCGGCGCCTGTAGCTCAACTGGCTAAGGCACCAGCCACGTACACCTAAGGTGGCGGGTTCCAATCCCCAGCCCGGAACCGCCAAACAACAATGACGGCTGCAGCCAAAAAAAAAAAATAGCTGGGCGTTGTGGCGGGCGCCTGTGGTCCCAGCTACTTGGGAGGCGGAGGCAAGAGACTCGCTTGAGCCCAGGAGTTGGAGGTTGCTGTGAGCTGTAATGCCATGGCACTCTACCCAGGGGGACAG